>PVJH01007654.1:0-90154 GCA_004026705.1 Nesogale talazaci
GGCCACGGCCCTCATCTCATCCCTGGGCAGAAATCGGCTCCTGGGGGCAGCTCGGGAGCCCTGGACTCCGTGCTCTGCTTGCTCAGAAAAAGGACTTTCACTCGTTTAAAAGGGAAAGGAAAAAGAAATCTTAGAATTAAGAAAGAGATAAAGGTTCTATAATGAGATTCTAGAAACCAAAAACTTTGCAAGGCAGCTCACCCTCCGGGGAAAAATCTTGACAGGTTCCTTTCTGGAATGTTTCGATTTAGCACTAAGTTGTTTCAGAGACTCTTTTTGTAGAGAATTCAACTTACTTCAGATGAAAAATAAGTGTATGGAATGTAACGTTACAGGATAAATCCTTTAAGCCGCTCCAGGCGATCCACCCCCTCCCCCACCCATCCTTGATGGAAGACCCAGGAAAACAACTCCTAGAAAGAGACCCCCAAAGAATATTTCCACCCCACCTCCCAAAGGACCTGGCTATGACTCTTACCCCAGGACACTGAAAAGATGGCCACTCTGCAGTCTACATGTCCTCCCTACTTAGCGTCTTCCCCAAGTAATCCACGGAAGCCTAGAATATATTCCCTAGCCGTTTTATTTCCACATTCAAAATATTGCATCCTCTTGACTCCATTTTGTTCTTACTATTTCCAAAGATGTAGCTCAAATATTTTCTGGAACGGTAGCCAGCATGGATCAGGATACTATAAGTACTGGATAGTAGTGTGTTGAATGAATGTATGTATTATTTTCATTGATGACAGGACTGGAAGCCATCTCCAAGACCCAATAAAAGATATTTTAGAATAGAAGACCTCATTATTCAAGGTGCTTAAGTGTTTAAGGATGGTTGACCAATTTATCCCAGCAAATCTTTTAAGCAGTCAACTTTCTATGTTATCAAAACATGCCTGTGACTTGTTTAAAGATTTCAGGGAAAGTGATCCGAGACTCAGATTATGCCCCACAAAAAATTTCCCCAACCTTAATAGTGATATATAAAATAGTAATAAAAAACAGAAAAAAATACCATAAGGTCAATTCCAACTCATCCTCAACCTACCTCAACTTTCAGAAGCTGAACATTTTATCCAAGCAAAAAGCCTCTTCTTTCTCCTATGGTGCGTTGAAGACCCGGCATCCTTGTAGCTAACAGCACTAAAACCTTACCTGACAGAGTCCATGGGCTCCTTATAAAATAGGGGGAGTAACTGGAAAATATCTTCATCACCTATGTGATGGTGGTTTTCAAAAAAAAGCTACTCACAAAGATATCATTAGCATATCATACGTCTTAGCTATCAGGTAAAGGAGTGCATTTTATATTGTTGCTGGCAGAAAGTTGGGGATGCCAAATCATCTATAGCACAAATAACACCAACCAGCTGTTCAGACTGCCTGTATATCCCAGTGGTTAAGGTTATTTAACACAATGTACAATACTGAAATCAGTTCAGTCAAAATTAAAAACTGTGTATTTGGTCCACCAGAATCCTAAATCAAGTCAATAGCTAGCAAGAATTACAGTGCTTGCAAGAACGTGTAGCAATGCTGTTCCAAATTGTTTCTCAATAAGTTTCCTGATTTATGGAGAATTCTGCACTTAATACTCTTCTAGAAGGTGAGAAATGATACAGTCAGTCTAGCAAGCCCCACCTTTGGTCCCATCTCAGGCCTTCTCACTACTGTGAAAGAGTCCTTTCAGACAAAGTATCTCGAGTGAATAGAGTTATTACTACCTTATGCTCTGTACTCTGTGGTTTGCATTCCTCTGGCCACTGCCCAGCTACGCATAACCTGGTGCTGAATTAGTGCTTTGGGGGTGGGGGTAGGGCAGCTGAGAGGGGGGAAAAAGGTAGATTCAGAGGAGTTACTATGTCTAACCCTTCTAGGCTACAGCTAGCTGCCAGATCTAAACCTCTCAGGAATAGGCCAAGAAAATACAAGAGATGAACTCCATGAAAGGAAAGATAAAACTAAGCAACAAAAGGAGCAGAGAACAATTGGAATAGCTGTACCTTGACTATCTCATACTGCCCCCTGAGGAACGCACTGTGCCACTGTTTCCTAGGCTACATTTCATGCATTCTGTGCTAATTTGTTATGCATACATTCAAAATATAAAAGAATATGATGACTTGGCCCAACATGGCTCTTTAATTTGAAACACAAATACACATATGACACCTCCTATTTCTCCCATTAAAATATTTTGTTCAAAACAGAATGCAGGTCAGATAACCCCCTCAGGACCAATAATGGGAGGAGGGATAGCATGAGGGTATGGGGAAGGGGAGGGGAGAAGAAGGAGGAATAGGGAATCAACCATAATTGTCTACATTTAAAGACCCCACCACTCAGGGGAGCAAACAATGGGAACGTGGGTGAAGGGAGCAAAGGATTGTGTAAGATATGAAAATAATAATAATTTATAATTTACCAGTGATCCGTGAGAGTGGGAGAGTGGCAAAAAAGAGGAGCTGATACCAAATATAAGTGGAAAGAAAATTATTTGAAAACAATGATGGCAACTTATGTACAGATGTGCTTGACACAACAGATTGTTACAAGAGCTGTAATACCCCCTAAAATGATTTATTAATACAAAATGTAATTCACCATATAAATAAAACCAAGAAAACATTTTTTAACAAGCCATGTTAAAAGGCTTTTGTTCAACCTTGTAGAATTAGTTCTTCTAAAAGGCATTACAAACAAAACAGAAAAGGATTTAGAGAAAAAGCAGTCACTGCCTTGACAGCATTATTTTGAATGGACATTTTATTTATGCTAGTTTATGTGTGAAACCAAGATGATAGTTTCAACAATTGATTGGAAGGTCAGAATGAGAAAATGGAAAATTTAAAGCAACCTTCCGAGTCTGTGATGCACTATTAAATAATATAAAAATATCAATCATTCTTCGTATCTCCACAAATCTTTATGAATCAGGGGATCCTGGTTCAGAATCAATGTTCTACCTATTGTTTTAAGTGCCATCAAGAGAATTTCAACACACTTCAATAGCGACTCCTCACACAACAGAACAAAACACCGTCCTATCCTGCACAAATCTGTCCTTGCTGCAGTTGAGCCTATTGTTCACTGTGTCAGTCCTTCTCCTCGGGGGTCTATCTCTTTTGTGCTAGCATTCTCTTTTACCAAGCATGATGTCCTTCCCTGGGAATTACTCTCTCCTGATAACACGCACAAAGTATATGAGAATAAAGCTTGTCAACCATACTTATAAGGGAACTTCTAGCTGTGTTTCTTCCACACAGATTTGTTTGTTCCTCTAGAATATATCCAATCTTCTTCACCAACACTAATACTCGCTAGCATCACTTCTTCTTCAGATTCCTTAATCATTGTCCAGCTTTCACATGCATATTAGCGGAATGGGAACACCATACTTGTGGTGGGTGAGCTTTGGTGTTTGGAGTGACATCTTTGATTTTACTATTTTAAAGTGATATTTTACAGCAGATGTGCCCAATTCTTTGCTTTCTTTGACTTCTGTTTCCATGGGTATTGATTGAGATTTCAGATAAAATGAACTTGGCAGCTTCAATGTTTTTTTTCTAATTATCCAAATGCTGCTTCTGGTACAGTTTATTTATTTCTACGTCGTGCAGTGGTTATCCATTGGGCTGCTCACCTCAAGGTCAGTAGTTTAAAACCACAAGCCGCTCCGAAGGAGTAAGGCCAAGTTTTCTGCTCCTCGAGAGATTGAGAGTCTCACAAGGCAGCAGTATCTGTTTGAACTTGCTCTTCAGCGTTGCTGTGGGTCAGCATTTACTTGATGGGAATTAGTTTGGGTTTGGGTTTACATTCAGGTTCAATCCAGAGTGAAGATTGCATTTTTTCAATGTCCATCAGTAAGTGTTTGCAGTCTTCTTCACTTTTGTTAAACCACGCAGTATTTTCAGCATAGCCCAGGTTCTTCCCTAGATTCCCTGCCTTCCTAATGCTGCATGCTTTTTCTTTTCTTTTCTTTTGGTGGCATCACTGCCCTGGTGGGAGTAGGAAGCCCAGCCTTGCTCCTGGAGAGCTGCTGCTGGATTTGAAGTGTCAACCCTGTGGGCCGCAGCCCCACATGCAACCACTAGGCCACCAGGGCTCAGCCTCTTTTCTTTTTTAAATCATTTTATTGGGGGCTCCTACAACTCTTATCACAACCCATCCATCCATTCATCCATCCATCCATCCATCCATCCATCCATCCATCCATCCATCCATCGTATGCCAAGCACACTTGTACATCTGTTGCCATCATCATTCTCAAAACATTTGCTTTCTACTTCAGTCCTTGGTATGAGCTCCTCAGTTTTCCCCTCCCTCCTTGCTCCCCCGTCCCTTGTGTTCCTTCGATAATTTATAAATTACGATTTTTTCAGAGCTTACATTGTCTGATGTCTCCCTTCACCCACTGTTCTGTTGTCTGACCCCCAAGAAGGGTTTCTATATAGATCATTGTGATTGGTCCCCCCTTCACTCCCCCACCTTCCCTCCACCACTTTCACCATTGGTCGTGAAGGGATCATCTGTCCTGAACTCCCTGTGTTTCCAGTTCCTATCTGTACCAGTATACATCCTGTGGTCTAGCAAGATTTGTAAAGTAGAATTGGTACCATGACAGTGAGGGGCGGGGGGTGGGGGGGTGGGGGTGGGTGGGGAGAGATAACATTTAGAACTAGAGGAAAGTTGTATGTTTCATCATTGCTGCACTGCAGCGTAGCCTGTCTTCTCCCCATGACCCTTCTCTAGGGGGATGTTCAATTGTCTCCAAATGGGCTTTGAGTTCCCAATCCACACGCCCTCTCATTTACAATGATATGATTTTGTGTTCTTTGAGCTGCAATTGTTTTCATACAGCCTAGCTTCTCAGATTGTCTAGTCAGCAGTTAAATTGAATATATTGAATAAACACGGTAAAACTATATCAACTTGATGCACACTTTTTGGATTTAAATCTTTGTCTTTGTATAGTTTTCATAAGAGCACAAGTAAAAGTTCTGAAATTCTTATTCTTTGCTCTATTTATTGACAGTTAATTATGATCCATGTAATTGAATGCCTTTGCATAGTCAATGGAAGATGGTGTTTATTTTCTGCTTTCAGTAGAGATGCATCTGAGATTAGCAATTATGTCCGTTACATGCTCTTATGAATTCAATTTGAATTTCTGGATATTTCCTATTGACATACTGCCCATGAAGATTGATAATGTCCTTTTCTGCTGGATTACCTTTCTTTGTAGTCGCCAAAATACGGACCTCTTTGATCAGTTGACCAGGCAGCTGCTCTTCCAAACTTCTTGGCCTAGGAGAGTAAATGTTTCTAGTGCTCCATCCACTTATTGAAATACATTGATTATTATTGTTCTGTAAATATCTGGACCCTTGTTTTACAGCAATGCCTTCAAAGTAACTTGGACTTCTTCCTTAACTGCCTTTGTTTCTTGATCATATACTAACTCCTGAAATGAATGTTAACCAATTTGTTATAATACAGTGACAGTGCATGCACATCACCTTGTTTCATCATTCCTGCATGAGTTACTATTTTGACCACAGTCTCCATGATCACATGTCAAGGCTTGAATTTTTATTTCAGTTCTCATTTTGAAAAATAAAGTATATTGTTTCCTTTGGCTTTGTAACCCCAGATCTTTTATACCATATTTCATTAAAATATTTTCTTATTTTTCTTTATACTTATAAATTTTCCTGATCGATCCTTGTAAATTGTCATTTCTTCCAGTACTGTCAGTTTCACTGTCTTCAAAAGTAAAGGAGCCCTATAACCTCTGGGGAGTAACTGTTGGATTGCTAATGTCAATGTCTGTAGTTCAAACGCACTATCTGCACTTTGCATGAGAAAGATGAGGTTAACTGGTCCTGTTTACAAAAAAAAAAAAATATTGAGAAGCTATGAGTCAGAATAAACTCCATGGCAGTGGGTATATTCAAAAACAATATCAGAGTCTCTTCTGACATCACTTTTTGCCTTTTTTTCTTTCTTGACATTTTAATAACCTTTTGCTTTCTTCAGCAGCTATATCCTTTCTTTCATTCCACAGGTCCTCTGGTTTAGTCATTAGAGTTCAGTGAGTCACATCTTGTCTTGAAATGATTTCTGAGGTGGGCTCTACACAACGGCATGTTTGGGCTCCCTTGGGCTTATTTTAATATTCTCCTACTTCAACCTGAACTATCATAAAAGCAATTGCTGCTCTGTTCTGAGGTCAGTCCTTGGCCTTGTTCTTACTGAAAGTACTAAAATGCTCCTTTGTCTCTGTCCAAATATGTAATCAATTTTATTTCTTCATATTTATCAATATAAGTTTAATAAAGGTTAAGGCATTATTGTTTTCTAAGATAACCACGCAGTCCATCTCTGATGAACTGAGGGTCCCAGTAATTTAGCCATATCAATACATTTGTTTAAAAAGTTTTAAGTGATGAAAAAGGATTGGTCCTTCCAAGATGGTTTGTTTGTTTTTCATGATTAGAAAAAAACTTTTTAAAGAGCTATAAGAAGCCAAATAAGGAGACAACCAGGCTGATGGTTTCCCATTAGAGCGACTGTTTCTATTACCCTTGTTCTTAACTGGTTTGTTCTTATGCTCAATAGACTACTTCCACCCCTTGGTAGCTATTGCTTTGACTGTGCTTTGCCTTCATGACTGTACTGGTAAAGTCATGCTTCATCTTCTGTTACAAGTATTCTAAGAATTCTAATCACTAGTAATTGCACTGCATCTAGAGTACATGTTTGATCAACTTGAGACTATAATGACTGGTAAAAATATTCAAGTTCTTATCGTTGGCATTAGTGTTTTGTGCATACTTATGGATTATAATTATATTAACAGATCTTGCTGGTAAGCACATGGATATTACCCTATCACTTACTAAGTTGTACTTCAAAATAGATCTTCAAGTGTTCTTTTTGAAGGTGAATGTGACACCATTTCTCCTCAGTTTGTCATTCCTGGCACAGTGGATAATGTGACTGGTCAACTAACAATGGTCTATTCTAGTCCATTTCAACTCAGTAAGGCCTAAGATACTGAGATTTATGATTTTATTTTATTTACAATGTTCAAATATCCTAGATTTGTACTTTATCCATGTCATTCTGATTACTAATGTTCATCAGTAGCTACTTCATCTTTCTTTTATCCTCTCTCATCACTGTGAAGGTCCCCAAAGCTTTACTTTATCCACATCCTGAAGGTCATTCTAAGGTGGTGAGTATTTTAGATTCCTTTCTACCTCTATGCTTTCTATGCTGGCATATAAGACAATGCTCCACTTCTATTCATAAGGTTTTCAATGGCCACATTTTTCAGAGTTAGGCCTCCATGTCCTTCTTTCTCTGTCTTAGCCTGAAAGCTCAACTGAAACCTATTTACATGAGTGACCCTGCTGGTATGTAAAATACTATAGATATACCTTAAATATCACTGCAACACACAAACTACTCCAGCTCAACAAACTGATAAAGAAGTCTTTAAATATTAAGTTCTCCTTTTAAAATTAAGTTAGGATTAAAGACACTTTTAAATAGCTGAGTCCTCCTGATACTGTTCACAGAGAAAAAAAGCTTTCTAAAAGGTTGACTTTGGGGAAATGGAAGCTACATTAGCCAGATTTTGAAATGTATCCTATAGTTCTAAAAGCATTTAGTATTCACTCGATTCATTTTCTTTTATTACATATTTTAATTTTCACTTTTTCCCCCTAACCCTAACCCTAACCTCATTTCATTTTCTTAATTATATTTTTACTTCCTAATGATACTATTTTTTGTTGCTTTTTATTTTCTAGACAACTTTTACAAGCACTCTACAGTGATTAAAACTTCATCAAATTATGATTTTTTAATATGAATAGATTCAGAAAATAAATGAAAAAAATTTTAATGGCACATACCAGTAATCCTTTAAACTTTTAAAAGAAACTCATATTTTTTTACAATTTTATTTGACTCTTTTGGTTTTTTTAGATCATTTGATTGGAGTCTTGTACAATGCTTATCACAATCCAAGCATAGATACTGTGGCAAACACCTTCGCATGCCTGCTGCCGCCATCATTCTCCAAACATCTGTTTTTCCACTTGAGCCCTTGACATCAGCTTTTTACTTTTTCCCCTCCCTTCCTGCTCCCCCTTTCTCACCCCCACCAACCCTCAATATTTTATAAATTATTAACATTTTGTCATATCTTGCACTACCCGACATCTCCCCTCCCCCACTTCTCTGCTGTATGTCCTGCCCCAGACAGATGGTTATATGCAGATCCTTGTAATTGGCTCCCCCTCTCTACCCCACCTTCCCTCCACCCATCCTGTATCTCCATTCTCACCACTGGTCCTAAGGGGTTCATCTGTTCAGAATTCCCCATATTTCCAGTTCTCATCTATTCCAGTGTACCTCTTCCATTCTAGCTAGATTTGTAAAGTAGAATTGGGATCTTAATAATTAGGGGGAGGAAGCCTTTAAGAACTAGAGGAAGATCAGGGGAAGATGGTGGCCAGAGAGGTAGCTCACATCCGGAGCAAATCAAAGCAACAATGAGATACTACCTAGCACCCTCAAGGATAGCCCAATTCAAAAAATCACAAAGCAACAAGTGTTAAAGAGGCTGTGGGGAGATAGGGACTCTTATCCATTGCTGGTGGACCAGTAGGTATGTGCAACCCCTATGGAAATCAATTTGGAGATATCTAAAACAGATGCAAAATGAGCTACCATATGACCCAGCAATCCCCCTACTGGGCATATACCCAGAAGAGTAAAGCAGCTATCCATGTTCAGACATCTGTGCTCCAATGTTCAGCACAGCAGAGCTCACAGTCGGAAGGAGTTGGAAGCAGTGCAAATTTCCATGAACTAGCGAATGGATTAAAAAACTGTTGTACACACATACAATGGAGTACTATGCATCGCTGAAAAGCAGTGATGATAGCACCAATGACATCAACATATGAGAAGATCTAGAGGAAATAATGCTAAGTGAAGTTAGTCAAGTGCCAAAGGACGTGTGCAACATGAATCCAGTGAGGTAAGCTTAATAATAATAAAAATGCAAAAGGGACATCGGGAAAAGGTTACTGTATACAGAAACTCCTGCGTGGAGACCCAGATAGTACAACAGGGGCCACACCAAATGAGGGCTAATATGGTAGCCAACTGGGGTTGGAGGACAGGGAGCAGATGGTGATATATGGAAAGGGAATGGGGTACAAACCCAACCAAAGGAAGCGTTTTATTTATATCTCCACAGGGGAAAAGGGACCAACTTAAATCCAGTGTTCCCGGATGTGAATGCAGTGTGAAGGCATGGAGCGGGGAACGAGTGGAGGGGTCTGAACACCCAACCTCAATCCCAACTATTGGGTCAGCCGCCACTTTACCCCCAGGAAAGTGTGCTTTGAAGGTCAATGCTGAAGCTACAGCTTGGGGAGTGAGAGATGCCTGACCAGAGCACACAAGAACAAATGAAGGGGGAGGAAGAGAGAATGGAGTGCATCCTGGCCCACCCAGGCTTCAAGTCAATGTTTCCACTCGGAACAGCTTTTGCACAGAGAGGACCATGTGCCTAGCCCTACTATGAAATATGGCTTCCCTCACTGACCCAAAGCCCTGTGAGGACAATAGCAGAGAAGGGAGATCAGTATATACCCTGTCTGACCCAAACACATCATGGCAAAAAACTAAGGGTGTGCAACAGAGCATGGAGTTCCTGATGGAGTGTCATGGATATACTTTGAGACCAGGGTGTGGCATCCCATCTGACTCAACCAGGGGAGGCACTCCTGAAGGTCAATGAACAGACCCTGACCTATTTACAGATTTTTGTTTTATTATTTTTTACATATATAAATATATTGGACAGTGGGGTTTCTTTGTTGTTATCATCGTTTTAGTTTCTTTGGTCGCTTCATCATAGAATGCCTGTATTTGTTTGTACATATTGTTGTCTCTGCAGGTCTATCTAGATAAGATAGGCTGGAAGAATAGTCTGGAGGTGAAAATGACAGGACTGATGGTTAGGGGTGGGGGTGGAGAACATGGAAGGGAGGGAGGAGGGGGAAAGGTGGTGGTGTTGGCTAGCCCAGAGACAAGGGAAGAGCAAGAAATTCAAAATCAGTGACAAGATGGGTGTGAGAGGCACAATAGGGATTGATCAAGAGTAATGTAACAGAGGGAAAATACTGAAATCCCAAGAGAGGCTGAGCATGATAATAGGACAGGAGGAAAGTAAAAGGAAAAAAATGAAACAATTTGGCAGTAGAAGGCACTTATAGAGGCATGTACATAGGTGGATATGTTTATATAGGACGATGGGGAAATCTACAATATGCATATGCTTATAGGGTTAGCATTAGGACAGCACATGGGCATTTGGACCTCCATCCAAGTACTTCCTCAGTGCAAGAACACTTTGTTCAATCAAATCGACATTCCATGATGCTCACCTTCCATACACCATTCACTGAAAACAAATGTGTGCATAAGCAAAGGTGATGAAGAAAGCGGATAGTGCCCGGCTATCAAAATATGTAGTGTCTGGGGTCTTAAAGGCTGGAAAGTAAACAAGCAGCTGTCTAGCTCAGAAGCAACAAAGTCCATATGGAAGAAGTACACCAGCCTGTGTGACCATGGTGAGGTAGAGACGGAGCCGCAGAGAGGAGAAAGAGCTCAGGGATGAACAGGATACAATTTATTGGAGGTAGTGAAGGACTTTTCAGAAGGGAAGGGACAGCAGAGACGGATAGACAGACAGACAGACAGACAGACAGGAGCATCTTAAGCTCTGGGTCAGTCCCGTGGCCCAAGAGTTAAGCCAGGGAAGCCACTCCCAGTATTGGGGTGCTGGGACATATATAGGGCTTGAGCCAAAGATGTATGTACCAATAAGAGGATGAGGCTTTCTGATGTTGCAACGCAGGCCTGAGTCAGGATATGGTTTTTGAGAACATAGATCCGCTTCCTGAAACACTGAAGGAAGAGGCTGTACAGGCTCGGCCCTTGTGGGGTGAAGACAGAACTTCTCCACAATTATTATGCTCCAAATATTAAGCAGACTATTTACTAGCATTTCTCATGGAATGCTCTTTTTTTCTCTATCTCTCTCATGATCTCTATATCAGTGCTATAATAAATAATAATTATCACTATACAAATGCCTGTTGAACCCTTACTGTGAGTATATCAGGGGACCGGCCTCCCCCTGATAGGCCCTGAGAGATAAGTTCTGTGAAGCAGCTGTGCCCTTCAGGGAGATAAGCTCTGTGAAATGCCAGAGGAAGGGTTGACAAAGTTCAGCAGGTTGTTCATCTCTTTATTGGTGAGGCTGACACAAAAGAGGTGCAAGGGGTTGCCTGGTCCAGGGGGCTGCATGGTCCAGGGAACTGCCCAGTCCGGGGGGCTGCCTGATTCAACCCTGGCCCATTCACATGAGGTGTGAAAGGGATCCGTTTTCAGGATTTAAGAACTAAAAAATCTTAACATTGTGTGTTCACCTCCCTGATATGATTGCAGACCCCAAATGGGTGCATTAGCAAATGTGGTGAAGAAAGCTGTTGGTGCCTGGCTATCAAAATATATAGTGCCTAGGGTCTTAAAGCCTTGAAAGTTAACAAGCAGCCATCTAGCTCAGAAGCTATAAAGCCTACATGGAGGAAGCACACCAGCCTGTGTGACTACAAGGTGTTGAAAGGATCCAGTGTCAGGCATCAAAGAACTAAAAATTGTATCATTATAAATGAAGGAGGGGGGCACTGATTGAGGACCCAAAGCCCATCAATTGGTCAAACAATATCCCCTTGCAGAGGGACTGCAGGGTGGAGAAAAACCAGTCAAGTTTCAGTGTGGCGGTAATGAGGTATACAACTTTCCTCCATTTCTCAAATGCTTTCTACCATTCACTATCATGATCCCAATTCTACCTTACAAATCCAGCTAGACCAGGGAATGTACACTAGAGCTGGAAACAGGGGTAATTCAAGATAGATAATCCTTTTGATGCCAGTGGTGGGCGTAATGATACTGGGAGGGTGGAGAGAGGATGGAGTGGAAGGGGAGAGCCAATTGCAAGGATCTACATATGACTTCTCAGGAGTATGGACAGTGGGGAAGTGGTTGAAGGGGCACATCGGACAGAGTACGATATGAAAAAAGTAATAACAATGTGCAAATTATTAAGGTTCTTGGGGGAGGAGGAGAGGGGACTGAGGGGAAATATGGTGAACTGGTACTGGGAGCCTAAGTGCAGGGAAGATGTTTCAGGAGTGATATGGATGCATACAATTGACATATGTGTTGATCATGATGGGATTGTATGAGTCCCCTATAAAATAATTTATTTTTAAAAAAGGAGGGAGAAAGAGGAGCTTATACCAAGGGCTCAAGTAGAAAATATTTGGAAATGAAGATGACAACATGTGTATAAATATGCTTGATACAAATGATGTATTGAATGTCATAAGAGTTGTAAGAGTCCTCCATAAAATTATTGAAAAAAAAAAGAATTAGAGCAAAGTTGTATATTTCATCCTTACTTCACTGTACCCTGACTGGCCCGTCTCCTCCCGTAATTCTTGTGTAAAAGGGTGTCCAATTCTCCCCACATGGACTTTAGGTCCCCACCCTGTTCTCCCCCTCATTCATAGTGATGTGATTCTTGTTCTTTAATGGTTGATACCTGCTCTCTTCAGCCCCTTGTGATCACACAGATTGGTATGCTCCTTCTTGGAAGCCCACATCGAATTTTTTTAATGCAATCTCTTCTTACTGTACTTGATGGCTTGTCTTTTTGCCTTTTCTGAACTTTAATTCAATTCTTTAAAGAAATAAATGACTAAGCAGTTTAACATTCATTTTACTGTTATTCTAATGCATGACTCATTTAATATGGGACTCTGTTTAAAAGTTAAGTTGACCACTCATACCACACAGATAGGTCTTTGTATTGAATAAAGTGGGGGAGGTCATAGGGACTAAAAAGTTTTTTTCCATAGTCTTCCCTAGCTCACAAGAACCCTACAGTGATGATTGGCTATTTTTGGCACCTTTACGATAAAATAGCTTACAGAGATTCATAGAACTCTGAATTTAACTCAATTTCCATGATACAACACAATATTCAGTTGAAATGCTTCATCTTTTGAAGTGTTGAAGGAGTCAACTCAAAACTGACAGGTTCAATCTCAAGAAAGGACTTAAAATCTAATGAAACTATAGTCTTGTACATACATATCCATGTCTGCTTAAAATATTTGCTGTGAGCATAAGACTGCATCCTCAACATATTTTGATCCTGGCTTGTGTTAACCTACTACACTAATAAACTCACACAATTGTGAATGGTTTCTAGGTGTCCTTTGTAGGCATTGTAATGGATTATCTAACCCTTGGAGAAATTGAGAAAGGTGGGAGGTATGGTAGAATTTTTAAAATGGGTAAAAAAAGGTTGGAGTATGGAGTCATGTCTGATCTCTGTCTGTGGCTGTTGATCTGCTGTTGGTGTGGAAATGGATGCTTCTTCTCCCTTGAGGAGGAGGTCAGATGTGGCCTCTTTGCCATTTAAACAGTTGGTATCAGATTTGGGCGTGTGTGTTTTTTCTTTTCCCAATAGCCTCATGGAAGCCTTGGGCTTTATAAGAAAAAGGAGAAAGTGACATGGGAATTGAAACTTTTGATTCTTAGATGGTTTCTTTATTTGGTCTTCCCTCTAATACCTGAAAGAAATATAGGGTTAGCATGCAGTTTCATGGAATTTCCTGAAAGCTAAAGTCAGGCTATTCAAACCAAATGGCTAGGCTATTTAAACCAAATGGCAAAGCTATTGGCTATTTAAACCAGATGGCTGATTGAAGGCCAGAACTTCAGATACACATCTGTCCCAAGCCCAAGTACATGTGCATATGGATGGTGTTGTCTGGCTAATGAGAATGTACACATACCCACACTCAAGGGCAACGAACAGCAGAATTATAGGTGAATGGATACAATCGAGGGTGTGAGATATATCAAAAATAGTAATAATATATTAAGGGTCTAGGGGTGTAGGAGGGATGGGGTAAAGGGGATCTGATATCAACAAGTTCAAAAAGAAAGAAATTGTATTGAAAATGATGACCACAGTAATTGTAAAATTGTGCCTGAACTAATGGAACTATGGACTGTAATGATTAATATCTATGAGCTCCTAATAATATATGAAAATATATAAATAAAATTTCATCTCAACATTTTTATATAAAATTATTTATTTAGCTGACAGTATATGAAGCTTGGTTTCTACTACTTAGAGTAATAAAATTGACATAAATATGTGATAAAAATAAATACTAGATAGGGATTGATTAAGACTAATGTAACAGAGAAAAAATACTGAAACCCAAATGGAGAGTGAGCATGATAGTGGGACAAGAGGGAAGCAAATGGAAACAGAGGAAGGAACTGGGGGATAATGAACATTCATAGAGGTTCAAATACAGGTATGTACATAGGGGCATATATTTATAAGTGAGGATGGGGAAAGAGATTAATGTGTATACTTATAGGGTTAGTAGTAGGAAAACAGATGGGCATTGGACCTCCACTCAAGTATCTTCTTTGTTCAAGAACACTTTGTTCTATTTTATTGGCATTCCAAGATGCTCACCTTTCTGACATGATCACGGAAGACAAATGTGTGCATAAGCAAGGGTGGTGAAGAAAGCTGATGGTGCCCAGCTATCAAAAGATGGAGTGTCTGGGGACTTAAAGGCTTGAAAGTAAACAAGCAGCCATCTAACTCAGAAGCAACAAAGCCCACATGGAAGAAGCACACTAGTATGTAGAATCATGAGGTATCAAAGGGATGAGATATCAGGCTTCAAGAACTCAAAAGCACAACTTTGCATGCTCACTTTCCTGATATGATTCCTGAGGACAAATGTGTACATAAGCAAATGTGGTGAAGAAAGCTGATGGTGCCCGGCAACCAAAAGATATAGCGTCTGGGGACTTAAAGGCTTGAGTAAACAAGCGGGCCATTCAGCTCAGAAGCAATAAAGCCCACACGGAAGAAGCACACCAGCCTGTGTGATCATGAGGTGGTGAAGGGATCCGGTGTCAGGCATCAATGAGCTAAAATTATATTATCATTAATGAGGGGGAGTACAGATTGGGGACCCAAAGTCCATCAATAGGTGTGGTGACATCCTTTTGCAGAGGGGTTACAAGGAGGAGATGAGTCAGTTAAGATACAGGGTAGGAGCTATGAAATATGCAACCTTCCTCTAGTTCCCATGCTGCCTCCCACCTACTATCATGACCCCAATTCTACCACATAAATCCAGCTAGACCAAGAGCTGTACAGTGAAGTTGGAAACATGGGAAACTTAGGATAGATGATCCATCAAGACTAGGAATAAGAGTGGTAATATCAGGAGGGTGGAGGGATGGAGGAATCGAAAGGGAGAACCAACTTCAGGGATCTACACGTAGCCTCCTCTCTGGGGCACGGACAACAGAGAAGTGAGTGTTGGGACACATTGTACAGTGTACAGGATGAAAAAGTAATTTGTAAATTACTAAGGGTTCAAGGGGAAGGGGGGTAGGAAGGGTAATATAGGGAGCTGATAATGGGGGCCTGGAGGGAGGGAGAATGTTTTGAGAGTGATGATGGCAATGGGTGTGTAAAAGTGGCCTGCATACAACTGATGCTGTTAGGGACTGTGATGGGAGTTGTATGGGTCCCCCAATAAAATGATTCATTAAAAAAGGGGGGAAGGGAAAGGGAGGTTTTTTTTGTTTTGTTTTGTTTTAAAGAGGAGCTTGTACCAAGGGCTCAAGTGGAAAATGTTGAGAAATGTATGTGGAAACGTGTGCAAATGTGCTTGATACAAATGATGTACTGATTGTTGTAGTAGCTGTAAGAGCCCCCAATACAATTAAAAAAAATAAATAAATACTGGAAATTATGATTACAGAGAGTTTGTAAGACTACTCTCAGTTTATACTTGATTGGATTTTACTAAAAGGAGAATTTAAAATTCTTCTGAAGAAGTGGACTTTTGTTCTTTGCCAATATAGAGTGAAGGGCAGGTGACTTGGCAGCACAGTGAGTTTATGCATCGAAGCACCAACAGCAAAGTCAGCAATTGAAGTCAACCTGTGGTCTCACGGAGAAAGATGAGGCTTTATATGCATGCAAAGATTTGTTATTGCAGAAGCTGAGAGGAACAGTTCTATTCTGTTCTCAGTGTTGTCTCAGAAGTGACTCAATGGTATTGAATAAAAAAGTTAATTATGCTATCACAAGTTTTCTTCATAGCTGTCCAACAGAAAAAAAAAAGGATGTCAAAAACATGTGAAGTGTATCGGGGAAACACGTGTACACATACACACACAGTCAAGATTTTATATATATATATATGTATATGTATATATCAAGTGAGTTTGGCATTTATTAAGCTCTTGAATTGCCCTGAAAATATATGCCAGGAAAAATATAACTTGGCAATTTAGGAATAAGAGATCTAGCACTCCTATAAATGGAAGTAAAGAATGAAATATTAAGGATTACAGTGAACCTAATGTCACAGATGAGGAAGCCTATTTGTGCATATGCAGAACTTACCCGAGCTGTTTTGTGTACATTTACATTGATCATTTTTAGTAAAATAAGGCTTGTATTGTTATGGTATGAGTTTTAGCTTCATAAAAGGGATATTTATTCTTAACTATTTCATAAATAATTTTTTTGGGGGGGGCATCACTGCCCTCAGGTGGTGGGAGTAGGAGGCCAAGCCTTTGCTCCGTGGAGCTGGAATCGAAACTCCATCCCAGTGGGCCGCAGTCCCGTGCACAACCACTACGCCACCGGGGCTCAGTCCATCATAAATAATTTTTAAAAAGTGAGTACAACAAAGAATATCCAAATATTTTATATTTTCTTATATAGATAAATGGAAAACAAGATGACCAAAAACATTCTTGATGTTTCTAAAATAAGAAAAATTTACTTTGCTACTTCTATGAATTGTTAGTAGATTCATTTCCTCCAGTGGTATTTTTCAGTATTCTGTACTTCAAGAGAGAAACTATTCCACAGAGTCATGTGTAATCTGTTCTGGGCCCTCATCACTTTTAGCAATTCATTAATTCTGAAACTAAATGCATGTGTTTCAGAACTCTAAAGATTCATATACAAAACACATTCCTGAATCATATGCAAAATTCTTATTATTTTTGCAGGAAACGTCTATATATTCTTGGAATACCACCACAAATATATGATTTGTATTTGGAGAATGTGAATTTTATACAAATAAAATTGATTTTAAAAACATCTGTGTTAAATAACTTCAACTTAATTTGTTTTGCAGATTCTCAGTGTTTAATAACCATCCAAATATTATATTGTCTGCCAGTACTGCATGATCATATTATTGAACATTTAAATGCTGTGAAAACAATAGATACTATTTCAGAAGTTTTCAAAAGCTAATAAAAAGAGACTAAAGATCATATATGAATTTTAAAATTATTGTAAAACAAGTACAATTTTATCAATATAGAATAAAGGTATACTTTTTAATGCAGGATATCTTTTTGTCACTCTGGTACTAGGAAATTGTTTTGTAATTTAAACATTTGATGGATTTTTGGATGTCTTTATGTGTCTGTAGAAACATTAATCATTTGATTTCAAGGATGAGGTCTTAAACAAAGTTCACCTTAGGGACTCAGAAAGAGTAGCAGACGTGAAAAAAAAACTGCTTTCTCACTTATACTCTCATTATTAATTCTATCCACCCACATGAGTTTCTATAGCATACTTTTTTGTATAATTGTTCATATTTGTGATTAATTCTGGTACAACCTGGTACAACAGAAAACTACTCTGAATGGTTTCTGAGTTGCAATTTTTATAGAAATCGATTCCTCTATCTTTGCTCTTTTATAGTAGACACATTAGAGTCTCATAGATTAGCTATTTTAAAAATTAAGAATCTTGATGCTAAAAATCTTAAAATAAGGAAAGCAATTATCATAGTCAGTGCTTTAAAATTAAATCTGAATCTAACAAAGACTGACAGCTGTAGGCAGTCTTAAAGTTAAAAAAAAGGTACTTTAAATATGATATTGAGCCCAATCTCTATAGGCATACCTCCACAAATATATGATTTGTAGTTGAAGAATATGATTATTATACAAATAAAATTGATTTTAAAAGCAACAAGACAGAAAGGAATTAATGGTAGAATATAGTTGAGTCATTAGTATTGCTTTCTTTAACTTCTTTGAGTGTAGAAATGCTCATTCAGTATTGTTTTTTTCAGTGTTTTGGTTGCCTCCTCTTATTGTATGCCACATGCAAACAGTTGCCTTAACGGTACATAATGATTCTTTTTTTAATGGACAAAATAAGGGGTAAACTAAGTGATTTTTGTCCATTAACTTACAGCACTAGAATTTAAGGTTAATCAATTTGCTTCTGAAACCAAAATTTGAATTGACTCTCCACGGTATCCCTGACAAAACTGTGACGATACAACCAAACTAAGGAAGAAGATTTCATGTAATCCCGTGTAATCAAACTATGCCTCTTGGATTTTGAGACCAGATCAAAACCCAAACCCACTGCCATTCAATGAATGGTGACTCTGAGTATCCTGGGTTACTTTTGGAGACGGTATAATGGAGCAGAAAGCCATCTTCTCCTGCCAAGCTACTGGTAGTTGCTAACTGCAGCTCACAAGGATTCAGAGTCCAACACATAATCACCAGGCTGTTTGATCCATTAGGTTCTATCAAATGGAATATTTAATAGCGCAAAGGTTCAAAACTTGTTTTATCTCAACTTTGTTCAGCTTTGTTGATACAGATTCCTTTAAGTTCAATAGCCTCCTCATCTTTCCCATCTCATTTTAAGAGAATCCTGCATGTATCTATATTCACAGAAGCTCTGATAATATAAATAGCAGCCTGGTTCAAAAAACTTATATTGTTCTTCCCAGTATTTTCTTTCAAACAATTCTGAAGTAGGACATCTGGGTAAATGAATAAACGGATGTAATCTGAAGGAGGAAAAGATGAAAGAATTCATCTTAGGATTTCAATATTTTGTTTTATAAATAAAAAATATTTCCTAGTTAAGCACACATTTTTGAATACCAACAAGAGTAAAGTCATGATGGAGATTCAAAACTGTCATTTAAATAGATAAGAATTTCATAAATATCTGATTTCACTACTTGCTCCATGGGAGGAAAATGAGGCTGTAAATTCCCATAGCAATTTATGGCCTTGGAATCTCCCGGGAGAAATTCTGCTCTATTAGATTGGCTATGTGTTGGAATCAACTTGATCACAATAGGATGAGTTAGATATTGTTGTTTTTCTGCTTCAAGTTAATTCTGACTGTCATCAATTCTATATTGCAGAGCCAAACTCCCAATAGAGTTTTCTGGTTGTAATGCTTGCAGGAAAAGATGACATCTTTTCTATCATAGTGTCCTTGATGAGTTCAAACCACTGACCTTTCAGTTAGTCCCAAGTTCTTAACCATTGTACCAATGGAGAGGCTGTGCTAATTCATATAGTGTTGAAATGTAACTAGCCACATGTTTTCAGTTCCTCAAAGAAATAGGAACAATTCTTTGCTAGCAGCTCAGTTGTGCTTTGTGAGATTTATTTAGTGATCACTTATTTTCTTTCTAAGGCCAACTTTTATCTAGTTTGAGCATTTAAGTTTTCTATGAGAAAAAAGCCATTAGATTCTCCAGAGTCTTTTTGTTTAGCAGAAAGCATATATGATAAAATTCTAAGATTTCTTAGCTTTTTTCCAAAAGGTTGTATCAGAGCATACATGGCTGGTTTGAGCTTGATTCAGGTCCCCTTACTCATTGTGAATGTTTTTTTTTTCCCTTTGACACTATCTTTTTTTGGCAAACATACTCCAGGACCTTCTATGCTTTCATTGTATTTTAGGTAAAAACTAACTAGCTCCCTCTTTAGTCCCTATCTCTTGGATGCTTTATAAAATATATACAAAGAATGTACTAGCATTATCAAAATTTATATGAAAATCTCATTGATGAGATTTTTTTAAAAAATTGTTTTCCTAGTGTGTTAGTCTAAGAAACAAATCCAGGGATATTCATATGCAGATAAGAAAAGATTCTATATCAAAGAGCAGTTATATATTACGAAAACATCCCAGCCCAGTCCAGTTCAATTCATAAGTTAAATATTAACCCAAATGTCCAAAACCAGGTGGCTGTAAATTCCTCTTCAGACTCAGGCAACACACAAAATGATGCTGAAAGCAGGAAGATAACAGATGAGTGGGTGGAAAGTATACTAGATTCAGGTGCAATGGAAGCATCTCATTGCTGGCAAGGGTCTCCATGAGACTCCATTGGCGTTGCTTCATTTGCAGGAATGTGTAGCAGGGTGAGTGTGTCTGGCTGCCAGTAAGTTATTTATCTCTGATGTTCCTTCAAGTAAAGTAATTAAGCTGCAACCTGGTGGAAAGGCTTGAGTCCACCCCTTTCTCAGGTCGACATTAGATTACAGAACTTCACACTTAGTTACTGCAGAGGAGTCTTGGGTGGTGTGAATAGTGACTCTTTAGACTAATAACCCAAATGTGGTTTAAGTTCACTGAGGAAAGCTTGATGCATTTGAAGAAAAACAAGTTGATATGTTGCTAAAAGGTCACAGTATTGAAAGTTCTATTAGGTATCTCTCCAAATCCAAACCAACAGACCAACAAGTAATCAAAGCAGACACATGGGCATTAGCTCAAGCTGACTCATACTGACCAGGTGGGACAGGGTAGAAGTGCCCCTGGTGAGTTCCAAAGACTATAGCACTTTATTGGAGTTAGAAAGCATTTTGCATTTTGCAAAGTGGCAACAGGTAGTTTTGAACTGCCAACTTCATGATTAGCTGCCCAATGTAACCAATATGCCACCAGAGTGCCTATGATTGAGCAGTTCTCTGATGAAATAGGGTTGCCTTAGTGGGGTCAACTAACTGCCAATGGCTTACTGATAATTACTGCAGGTGATCACTTCCTAATTTTTTATAATTGCACAGCACTGACCGCCTTTTTTTACAGTGCCGGCAGCCATGACTTCACTGCTGTTGCAGGTTTCAAAAATAATCTCTTATTACCGTCATGTCCTCCAGCTGAGTGATCTGAAATCCAGTGACAATTTCTGATTTCTGTTACACAGTAACTCACCCTAAAGTTCCAGTATCTCTAGAGAAATCTTTGAAAATCAAAACTTAAATAAAACCACTGCCAAAAATAGAACTTTTTAATGATGCCAACTAGTTTCGGTGTCCTTTTCCTCTTCTGTTTTCATTTTTAAATGCAGGAGAATGGCACACAACAGCTATGAAGGGAGGCAGGAATTACCAAGGGAGATATGGAAACCAGTCAAATCCTATGAAGAGAACACAGGTTAAGTGATAGGATATTACCTCAAAGATAAGAGGCTTGGATCCATCAGCTGTTCCATGGGGGGAAGACAAAGAAAAGCCATCTGATTTTGTAAAGATTTACAGTCTCAGAAAACCTATGGACCAGTTCTGTGCTGTCCTATAGGCTCCATACCAATTAGAATCCACTTCAAACAGTAGAATTTCCTTCTCAGTCTACAGATCTTATGTCCAGTAGAATGAAGCACAACCATGTCCTGCACCATCATCAAACTTGTTCTAATGTTGAGCACATTGCTGCACATTACTGTGTCAATACATCTTGTCCAGCGCTTTCCTTTTTCTTACTACCCCTCTACTTTTCTTACAGCCCCTGGACGTCATATCATTTTTCTGGAGACAGATCTATCCTAAGAACATATTTAAAGCACTAGATTCGAAGTCTAACCACTCTTCCTTCTAAAGGGCATTCCCATTGTACTTCTTGCAAGACAGACTTGGTTCTTGATAACCCATGGTATTTTCAATATTCTTCACTAGCACCATAATTCAAATGCATACATTCTTCTGCAATCTTCCTGGTTCAGTGTCCAACTTTTACATACATATGGACCAACTGAAAATGCCATGTCTTAGGAAAGGTGCACCTTAGTTCTCAAAGTAATATCCTTAATTGGTTTTAACCCTTTAAAGAGGTCTTATGCATGAGCTTTACACATTTAATGTAACAGTTGCATGTTGTTTCTAAGGTTGTTGATTGCAGATCCAAGAAAGGCAAAATCTTTGGCAACATAAATCCTTTCTCCAGGTATCATGATCTGATGTATTGATCCTGTTGTGAAGATGTTTTTTTCTTTACACCAAGTTGCAATCCATATTGAAGGGTATATTTCTTGCCTCCTTGTTCCAACAACTGGATGAAGCACTGAGAGCATTAACTTTTCTATGACAAGGAATTTGAGGGAAAAACTACCTAGCTGGCTGACAGGAATGGATCCATAGCTGTACCTATTCCAAAGATAAGTGACCAAACAGAATGTGAAAATGATGATACAAAATCATTGATATCATAAGTAAAATTTTTCTGAGGAAGAGTCAACAGTGGTATCAGAAATATATTGGCAAGAAGCTGCCAGAAACTCAAGTCAGATTTAGAAGAGACATTGATCAAGAGATAGCATTGTCATATGATGTCGGAGTTTTCCCATTCCCTTTTATGCATATGAAAGTTGGCTATTGAATAAGAAAGACAGAAGAGTGGATACATTTGAACTATGGTACTGGAGATGGTTACTGAAAGTAACCATAGTGGACTGCTGAAGGGACAAACCTATCTATCTTGAAAGACCTTCAGTCAGAGTGCCCTTTAGAGGCAAGGATGATGTATTTCATACTTTAGACATATTGTCAGGAGAGACCAGTCCTGGAGGCATCATGCTTGGTAACATGGAGGGGCAGCTGAAAAGAGGAAGGCCCTCCATGAGATGAACTGACACCATGGCTACAACAATGGGCTCAGGCAGAGGAACAATTGTGCGGACGGAGCAGGTGCATGAAGTGCCTCCGTCTGCTGTGCATAGGGTCACTATGGGTCAAAACCAACTCAACGGCACCTAACAACTACTCCACCAATGTCCACATGAAGTCACTTTTAGATTAGCTTCAGCAAAATATTACTTGCATGTGACATCGATGCTGTTCTTTAATAAGTTGTTCATTCTCTTCCATCACCTCTCTCTAGAGTGGGTACAAAGAAAGATTGCATCCAGTTAATTGGCCAGTTATCTGTCTTCTGATTCTTTTGGTATAAACAAGTCAGTGCTACCAGTGCTTCATAAGCTTATTTAAACATTTCAGTTAAGATTGCATCAATTCATAGAGTTTTTCCCAAAAAAAATAAATTCAGTAAAACTTTTCTTCTTTCAATACCATCAGTTTTTGATCATATGCTATCTCTGAAAAATGGTTGAACACTGACAAACTCAGTCAGTACAGTGGCTTTGTATTCTTTTCATGGTTTTTATTTAGTTTTAATGCTTCCTGCATTATACTATCCTTAAATATCACAGATCAAATTTTGAATGTTTTCTTTAGGTCTTTCAGGTTGAGAAATTTTGAATATGTTCTCCCCTTTTGGTTTTTAATTCTAGTTTAACTAAGTGGTGAAAAGGTAAATGCTAATTCCCCAGAGATGACATGCTAATTCCCCTAAGAATAGATTTTCAGTCAAAGGCATGGAAAGCAACAAATTGCTTTGTAAATTGCCTCCTTCAATCCTTGAACATTCCATCAATAGGCATAGAATTATCACCAACAGTAACCAAAATTGAAAAAGCAAAGCAAAAAAACTCTAAAACTGCTAAATTGAAATTAAATAAACAACTTATTTGGATATCTATTAATTCTTTTTAAACTTTATTTTACTCATTATTCTGCAGTTCTGATTTAAACCAAACTGTATCTTAGTACTTTTCACAACATTTTATCATTTTAAATCACACTAGAAACTCCCTCACATGATTGTGATGTTATTTTTTTTCTACATTTTTACCTAAAATATTTGTTTTTAAAAACAACGGGAACAGTGGTTCCAAGAGGACATGGGAAAGGGAAGGTCTGGAAAGAAAGTGGATTTTAGCAAACCCAGGAGCAAGGGAACAGCAAGTGACCTGAAATTGATGGTGAGGAAAGGGTAGGATGCCTGAGAGGACTTGATCAAGGGCAAGGTAACTGAAAGGAGTTACTGAAACCCAAATATAAGCCAGACATTATAGTGGGACAAGAGGAAAGTAAAAGAAAATCGAGAACAGTACTATGAGGCAAAGAGCATTTATATAGCCTAAATACAGGCATGAGCATATGTAAATATATTTACATATAATGATAGGCAATTAGATCTGTGTACATATATTTATATATCACGTAGCAGAAGCACACTAGACCTGTATTCAAGTACTTTCTCATTGCAAGAACACTTTATAATAATAATCTGACATTCTGTAATGCCCACCTTTCCTTTATGACCACTGAAGGCAAAATGAGAGCATAGCAAATGCTGTGAAGAAAGCTGATGATGCTGGACTATCAAAGATATAGCATCTGGAGTCTTCTTAAAAGGCAAGAAGACAGGGCTGAGCCCCGGTGGCGTAGTGGTTGTGCGCGGGACTGCGGCCCACTGGGACGGCGGTTCAATTCCAGCAGTGGGGCTGGGCCTCCTACTCCCACCGCCGGAGAGCAGTGATGCCCCCCCCTCCAAAAAAAAAAGGCATGAAGACAAACAAGTGGCAACAAAGTCTATATGGAAGAAAAACAGCAGCCTATATGATTATGAGGTGTCTATGGGATCAGGTAACAGGCATCAAAGACCCAGAACAAAAAATCTTATCAATCTAAATGAGGGGAAATACAGAGTGGAGACCCAAAACCTATCTGTGGACAATTGGTCCTCCCCTTACAGAAGGGTCACAAGGAAGAGAAGAGCCAGTCAGGGTTCAGTGCAGCAATGATGACAAAGCCAACTTTCACTAGCTATTAAATGCTCTCTCTCTCCCCTACTCCCACCCCATCCTTGCCACTATCATGATCCCTATTCTACCTTACAAATCTGACTAGATCAGAAGATGTACACTAGTACAGACTGGAGCTGGAAACACAGGGGATCCAGGACAGATGAACCCTTCAGGACCAGTGGTGAGAGTGGTGATGCCGGGAGGCAGGAGGGAAGGTGGGGGAAAAAAGGGTGAACCAATCACAATGATCTACATATAACCCACTCCCTGGAGAAACAGAAAAGTCAGTGAAGGTAGAGATCAGTCAGTGTGAGATATGAACAAAAAAATCATAACTTATGAACTATTGAGGTTTCATGAGGAAGGGAGGGAAGAAGGGAGGGAGAAATGTTTGCAGGTGGCGGGGAGAATGAGAAGCTGGTACCAAGGGCTCAAAGAGGAAATGTTTTGAAAATAATGATGGCAACAAATATACAAATGTGTTTGACATAGTGGATAAATGGATGGATTGCCAGAAGAGCTGTAGGATTCCCACAATAAAATGTTTTTTTAAAAGAACTGTTTACTATAGCTAATATTTGTCAAATTGTAAAAAAAATAAAGAATATATTAAAATCTTATTTTTTAATGTGAAATTTTAGCAATTGATCACAGCCATATTAACCCATGCTTTATGATCACAAACAAAATACAACAAACTAATTCTAGGAACTATGACATTTTCCAGGTAAAAATGTAAGAGAAAAAGAGGTCTATTTTAATTTTTTAATTCCTGTTGCTGTGTAATAGGATAAGTTCCCATGAAAAGCAACCCTATGCACACAAATCTGGTCTTATGATATCTTTATAATTCTTTCTACGCTTAAGCTCATTATTGCAGTCCATCTCCTTGAGGGCCTTCTCTATTTTGCAGATCCTCTACTCTACCAAGCATGATGTCTCTGATAGGTAGGTTTATTATACCATCCTGGCCAACGGGAACATGTGGGATTAATCAGGTCACCGTTTGATTGGAGGGCAAAGGAATAAATAACTCTGCTAGGGCCACCCCACTCTCTCCTGCTTTTTGGTAATCAAAGCGTGGCTGCCACTGTAGCTACTTCTCTGCCTCATCTGAGTTACACTACTGTGGACAAGGCCAGCCACTGGATCATGTCACTAAAGCTTTAGGCTCCTTTGAGACCTACTCCCCCATGTTGCTGGTGCATGCATCATTGAACTTGAGGCTGATGGATTCTGTCATTGTGCATTGCTTGCATTCGATATCATATCTCGGCCTGCTTTGCTAAGCTCCTGTTGGTATTTTACCCTGCGGCTTGGTGCCTGTGGGCGCACTCTGCTTGTCTTTCCTCTGGGAGGACTCTGCTGTCTGCTTCCTTGACCTTTGACTCAACAGCCCAGTATATTAACTGTTCCACAGAAGTGAATTGAATTGAACCTCCTGTACTGCTCTATGGACTAATTAGCTGTTATCTTACCTATCGCTGTGTAAACTCATCCTCGTATATACATATATAATCATAAATCTTCTGGTTTCATTTCTCTAGAGAACCCTGCCTAACACACTATCCTTCTCCAGGCATGGGTCTCCCCTGAAAGCATGTCCAAAGACCCCAACTCTAACCAGTACCACGGCTGAACTTCTTCCAAGACAGATTTTTTTTCTGTCTTTTTAGATGTCCATGGTACCTTCAATATTCTTATTCAATATGCATGCATTCTCAGCAAGCATATGAGACTATCATGTTTGATCAAGTGGAGGGTGCGAAAAAGAGGAAAGCTCTTATGAAATGGATTGACACCATGACTGCATCAATCGGCTCAGGCATAGAAAAAATTGTGAGGAGAAAGCAGGACCTTGCAGTATTCCAGTCTATTGTGCTAATGGGTCTGAACCAACTCCGTGGTCCCTAACAACAACACAGGATCATTGAAAATACAATGGTGAGGGGCTGAGCCCCAGTGGCATAGTGGCCGTGCACGGGACTGCGGCTCACTGGGTTGGAGGTTCAAATCTAGCAGCAAGGCTTGGCCTCCTGCTCCCGCCACCAGAGGGCAGTGATGCTCCCTTTCTCCCCCCCCAAAAAAAAACAAAAAAGAAAATACCTTTGTGGGTCAAGCACATCTTCCTCCTCAAAGTAACATTCTGCTCCTCAATATTCTAAAGAGAGTTTGTGTAGCAGATTTTCCTAATGCAGCAAATATTTTGATCTCTTGACTGTCGCTTCCAGGAGCATCGATTGTGAAAGCAAGCATGACAGAATCCTTGAATGTTTCACCTTTTCCTCTCTTTATCATGATGTCGCCCCGTCGTCCAGCTGTGAGAATTTTGCTCTTCTTTACAGTAATTCCCAATCCCTAAAGGAGGTTGCAATCCTTGATCTTCATCAGCAAATACTTCAAATCCTCCTCACTTTCAGCAAGGTTTCAGTTCTGCACAGTGCAGGTTCTTAGTAAGCTTTCCTCCCACTCTGATGATGCATTCTTCTTCATGTCATGTTGTTTCTTTGATTATTTGCTTATCATACAATTGGATAAATATGGTGAGAGGACGCTACCCTAACTCATGCCTTTCCTCACTTTGAAGCTCTCAGTATTCCCTTATTTTGTATATACACTGCTCCTTGATCCATGCACAAGTTCCATAGGTGTACAATGAAATATTCTGGAATTCCCATTCTATCCAAAGTGATCAATAGTTTACTATGATCCCCATGCTCTAATACCTTGGCATAGTCAATAAAACACAAGTAAACATCTTTTTGTTATTCTCTGCATCCAGCCAATATCCATCTGACATCAGCAAAGATACCCCTTGTTCTATGTGCTCTTCTCAATCAGACTTGAACCTTGACTAGATCCCTGTCAATAGATTGTTGCAACTGTTGTTGGATGATCTCCAGCAGAATTTTATTTTCATGTGATCATTGTTTTTGTTCTATAATTTGTGCATTCTGTTGTCATCTTTCTTTTGAACGGATACAAATATGGATCTCTTCAGTTGTCCAAGTAGCTGTCTTCAAATTTCCTCACAGAGAAAAGCGAGGGCTTTCAATACTTCATTAAATGTTAAAATATTACCACTGATAGACCATAAATTTCTGGAGCTTTGTTTTTGGCTGATGCTTTTAGTGCAGCTTGAAGTTTTTCCTTCAGCACCCTTGTCTATTGCACATTCTTTACCTCCTGAAATGGCTGAATGTTGACCAGTTCTATATGGTACAGCGACACTGTGCAGCCTTTCTGGTTACTGTTGGTGGTTTGTGCATAATTTTATATTTTGTCCATAGAATTTTTCAATATTGTAAATCTATATTTGACTTTTTCTTGAGTTTCTCCATTTTATGATGTATTGTTCTTTCAGCTTAAGATAGACGGAGCATGTCCTTCCCTTTTGTCTTTCTAACTCTAGATCTTTGTACACACACATAAATACAGGAGAAATAAAATTAGCTTTTATTTGATAAGAAATGAACTAAGATAATTGTGAAAGGAGAAACAAAACAATGTAAGTACTGGAAAGCAGAGTAAACTATACATCATTTTCTAATCATCTAAGATATTCTGAAGGATATTTATACCAAACCTTTGGGATATATTGAAACCTTAAGTTACCACTTTTGAGTGGTACTGCTAACTAATGATGAATGTAGGCTATTATCAAGGCATTACAGTTATCATGGCTTGAAAAATTAGTCATCTTGATTAGAAAGGAAAATCTGTGGTTATGTGCAGGACTGTGGCCCACTGGGATGGAGGTTCAATTCCAGCAGTGGGGCTGGGCCTCCTACTCCCACCACCAGAAAGCAGTGATGCCCCCCCCCCAAAAAAAAAGAAAGGAAAATCTATGGTGTTCCCAGATTTGTAACATGATAATTCTGCCATTACCAAAAGTTCAACAAGCCTAATATATGTAAACAGATTTTGATATTTCTAATTTTGTAACCCAAGATAAAACACCATTAGGTAACCTATTGTTTTGCAGTTCTAAAGAAACAAAAGCTATTGTCAACGATTTGGAGAATTTAAGTATTTTAAAATGATGCTGGTGAGGATTTTCTCTTCAAGAAAAATATAGATGCTTCCAACAGGTTTAGGTGATGACTTTGTTAGACTCTGCTTAAATAAAATAAAATGCCAAGCACATTTTTCAGTAGCTAGTGAAAGAAAGATGTACTGGAAAAAAATATTTTTTTAGAATACTTCATTAAAAATAGTATTTCTTTGAAAAACAGTAAAAACCCACTTTTATGAAATTCATTTGGCAACAAAGAAGAGGATTATTCTGAAGCATAATCAGAGATAACATCATATGGGAGAACCATTGTAACAAACCAGTGTCAAATTAAAAGGGACAAAGCTGACATCAATATTGTCAATTTCATAAAAAATATTCTTTGAACACATAGCAGACTTATTGTTGGACCTCATAAAGATATGTACAGTGAACATAAAAATATCAAATATTTCAGAGTTTTGAAAACAAATAAAGAGGACATCATTTTTTTGCTTCTATAAAACTTCTAAATTTATTAAACCTTTCTTTTTGAAGGGGATGTTCATTTTGGTTTTCCTTTTACATTTTTTCTAATTTGGATGAAAAATTCCCATAGAAAATCAGTTTTCTATTCAGTAATGCATATACCTTTTGCTTCATGCCATTGACTGCAATGGCTGCAATGTTTATGACTTATTGGACCTGTTTATGTTTCTTCCATTTCAGCCATCATTTTTTGCTATACTTTCTTGTTTTCTGAACTTTGACTATGGCCAAATGTTATTCTTTTGATGTTGAATGATGGATTATTTTAAGGTGTGCGTACTCCCAAGTATTATCTGAACCTTATTGGCCTGGCTACTGTTAAGTTAAACCTTCAGCAATGAGGCCAATTCACTTCAAATGCTAAAAGGTGTCTAAGTGCCAAAGTCTTGGAGTCCCTCTAGTCTCTCTAAAGACAGGTAAGCCTCATCTTTTTTTCTTTTTTTGGGGGGGGGTGGGCATCACTGCTCTCCGGTGGTGGGAGTAGGAGGCCCTGCTCCACTGCTGGAATTGAACCTCTGTCCCAGTGGGCCACAGTCCCGCGCACAACCACTACGCCACCGGGGCTCAGCCCAAGCCTCATCTTTTTAATGAAAATTTAATGAGCGCCCATCTAAGGGGCAACTATTGATCTCTCCCTGCCTGAAGAAATGAAGGATAAAGGAAACTGGATTCACATAAAAATAATTCATCCAATGGCCTAATGACACATGGGAAAATTATACCCTATGATTCTGAGACAAGAAGAACAATATTGTGCATAGCTTTCACTACCAACTTCCTTGAAAGGGGTCATATGAGAAAGTACTAAATAAAGTGGGAGAAAATTTGGAATAAAATCAAAAGTCTTTCCAACATCAGTCATTATAAATCATAGTAGAATATAAAACATTATCTTTTTGGACTATATTATGACAATTGTGTCTAATATTCCCAAAGATCATGGTTCTGACTCTCCAGGCTTAGCAACATATTCCAGCATGATGTTTGGTGATGGCTGTGAAGTGTTCGTAAATTTTCCTTATGAGTGTTCTTTTATAGATTTGCAGCATTCTCTTAATGAAAATATTTGTAAGTCGGTATATAAATATATAGAGATATCCTTTGTCAAACCTTTATAAAAATGTAGATTTGTGCAGTCCTTTTCATGTCTTCTCAGGTTACATGCTATGTATCCATTTTTAGATTACTGCTTTTACTGTTATTGCATGATTATATACAAAACAGCAATTACCTCTTGTCTTAGGCTGGGCTCTCTAGAGAATTAAGCCTAGTGATTTCTGCATTGTGTGTATATGTATATGTATATGTGTGGAGAGAGTGATGACTTATCTCAAGGAAAGGGCTCACACAGTTGTAGAGGCTGACAAATTCCAAGTCCTTGCATCAATTGTCAGGCTTCAGGTTTCTCCTGGCTCACATAGCTGCAGGGACTGATAAATCCAATATCAGCAAGTCAGACAGCAAATTACTGACGCTGGAAGCATATGAATCCAAAGTCGGAATATGAGATGACAGGATGCTGACTCACAAAGTGCATAAGCAATGACTCCCGAGCTAGATGGCAGGCAAAGAACCAGAGATCAGATGAAGGTGAGCTTCTTGAAGTAAAGATCAAGAGAGATCTGCCGGAATATCCATATATATTGGAGTCAGGCCACACTCCAAAGAAGTGTTCTTTCATTTGGTGATGGCACACAGCACATCTCATCAGTGAGCTTATGCTATTATGGAATGTATCACAGGGAGTAACTATATCATCTCTGCCAAAACACTGAGAATCATGGCCTACCCAAGTTGACACACAACCTTGCATAATTTTGAAATCTTACATAATTTTGAAATATACACAATTATAATGCCATAAGTATATCTAACATGCATACAAAATGCACACAAAAGAAAATATACTATCCCAATTTATACCCTTTAATTCAGTGGTTGTCAGCCTTCCTAATGCTGTGACCCTTTGATAGTTTCTCAGGTTGTGGTGAACCTCAACCATAAAATTATATCCATTGCTACTTCATAACTGTAATTTTGCTACTGTTATTAATTGGGTGACTTCTGTGAAAGGGTCATTGAACCTCCAAGGAGACTGTGACTTACAGGTTGAGAATCTCTGTGAAGTGAAGAAAGCAAACTATTTGATGCACACATATAAGGGATAAATACTCATAATAACCACAACCCTCATTCTGCAACTGGTCATGTTTATAGAAGGTTTTAAAGCTACCTTTTTCTAATGTGCATTCCATATTCCCTTTGCAACAACTCAGCAAACAACTTGTCTGTCTATGATTCTTTGCCTGGTTGGATGGTCCTTTAGGAGTCATGTTGGAATAAGTTTATTGTAGTTTTCATTAACTTTCATTATAGGGCATGATAATACTAGGATGCATTCTCAAGGCTCTCTTTCACTCTGAAAATTCTCTTCTTCATTTCCATTACGTAATATCAACTCAATTGCCCCTTGGTAATAAGGATAAATCACAAAAGCCAATACAGCAATGCCCTCTTTTGTCTATTGATTCAGAGGCATGAGGCGTCCAAAGTCTCTGGGTAATATTCTTAACTTCCAGTTCACTGGAATCAGTGAGAGAACATTCCTACAGCTGGAATGATGATGTAGAATTAAATGAAATACTACAGCCATCGCAAGTCTGTTTCCTTTAACTATATGCTCTTCCCAGCATCTTCTTTTGCTTTGATCACTTTTTGCACATCTCCCCATTATTGTCTATTGTCCTTCCCTTCATACAAATTAATCTCCACTGCCGTCCCACTCCACAGAAACTGTCCAAGGATTTTTCTTCTGGTGAGGACTTTTTCTTGGACTTTTTTCTTTTCTGATTGATAAGATAATTAATTATTAAAAATGTACCACTACTACGACACAAATATCTTAATCTTTGCACTTTGGAGGATCCTTTCAAACTGAAAATGATTTTTAAACTACAACTATGAAAGTAATGGCTACCCAATAGGAAGTTATACTATGGAGAGTTTTTTTGAAAACAGACATTTGAAATTGTGTGAAAACAAATAATTTATTGAGAAGTCTGATAGTATTCTTCAACTAAGGTTTAATTTTCAGTGGGTCAAAGCATCAGAAATGACATGTGAAAGGAATGGGGACTTGGAGTTCAGAAATTTCAGGAATGTATGCTTGGGCTATACCACCCAGTGAGGCAGCTAATCTAGTAAAGTGGGTAGTAAAGAAAGAAGACAGCAAATATTAGTGTCAACTTTCTCATCTTATTTCCTGGCTCGTGTCAGTTTTATAAACCTCCTTATTTTCAATGATAGCTTTAATATGTATGTGAGTATAGTTATGGATGCTATGTATATATAGGTATAGATGCCATATATTTAGATATATCACTGCCATTGAATCGATTCTGACTCGTAGCAAACCTGTAGTACAAAATTAAACTGCCCCAGTGGGTTTCAGAAACTGTAACTCTTTCTAGGACTAGAATGCCTCATCTGTGACTGGTAGGTTCTAACTGCTAACCTAGCAGCTCAATGTGTACCCCACTTTGTCACCAGGGTAATCCTTTCATGGGTTTTGTCATCACTGGAAAGCATCATTATTTTACTCTATTTTATTTTTGAACTCATTCTTTCTGGTTTTCATTAAAAATATCCCTCTTTCCTTATTCTGGTGAAGGTCTTCTGTGTCTCTCAAGTTCCTAAACTAAAGGGGGATTTTCTTTCCTCTTGCTTCTCATCTTCTAATTAGAATCTATCCAAAGGGACTCTTCCATCATTTATGACACAATTTCCTTTAGTCAATGAATTGACCCCTGTTACTTCTTCCAGGGGAAGAGTCTCATCCCATAGTAATATGAGATAATCAATTTTGTAGTTTGCAGGAATTGAGGTTTCCAAGAAAGACAGAACGAATGCATGGGCACTTAATGGAACCAGGCTTAACTCAACTAGAGAAAAGGCAGAATGAAGTCCATTCATTGCCCATGAGTCTTTCTCCATGGCAGAGCTAAAAGATGTCTGTATACTTACTTGCCTTTTGTGCTTCAGGAGGGATTCTTTTTCTCCCTATAGGGAATAGATATGAGTGGGAATGGGGCTGAGCCCCGGTGGCATAAGTGGTTGAGTGTGGGACTGCGGCCTGTGGGCTTGGCGGTTCAAATCCAGTGGCGGCTCTCAGGAGCAGCACCGGGTAGCACCCACAACCACCAGAGGCAGTGATGCCCAAAAAAACAAAAACAAACAAACAAACAAACAAACAAAAGAAGTGGGAATGACCAGGTGCCATACAGTGTACACACATAGTTAAGCTACTCCTGGCAAGACTGCCATGTGTTCAGGACAAGAAAGGAGGTATGTGCTGACAGGCTGCCATGTGGTATGAAATGTATTTTGTGTTAAGGTGATCCAGAAAAGAAGTCATTGCACATTCATATCCTATCCAAGTAACTAGCCAACACATCTGGTCTGAAAAACACTGTTCACATGTGAATCACAGGGGGAGTGGCAGGATGATCTAAGACCTTGCCTTTCAACTCTCCAGACTTCATTCCCTTTTCATTCTTTCTACTTTACAAGTCCTTTCTTTTTCTATTTACTACCTTTGTAATTAGTTTATTCCCATTTAACTTGAACTAGAGTCTGAATTGTAAGCAGTCATTTTTTAATTAAATTGTGAGTTTTAAAATAGTTTGTAAATTTATGAGACTCTAAAAATTATATAAAACAACTGGCTCTTTCCTTCTGGATATTTCTCCCAGCTGATGACTCAATGTACTCACTTTTCTGCCCAATAAACTATTCAGAAAAAGAAAAACCTTCATGCATAATTCTACTATCCAGAATCTCATTTTCTACCAGCCTTCTTACAGTCATTTAATGGCACCTCTGACAAAATATCCAAGTGAAAAAAAAAGAGTCATTATTAATTATTTCCTTTCCTTCAGCTCCCAATTCTTCCTTACTCAATTTATTTAGGTTCCAGGCAAAAAGTATTGAATACTCAATTGCTTGCCTAAAGGTTGATGGGTCAAACCCACTAAGGTCTCTGTTAAAATAGGCCTGTGATCCTGACTTCTTTGAAAAAACCATCGATGCATATTTCCATATGCTCAATTTCACCAGAGTTTGGAAACAACTGGTCTGCAAGTAACAAATTGTGCACATTCTTTCTTCACCACAATTCTTCAATCCAGCTTTCATTTTTTCAACTCTACCTCTATCGCTCAAAGACAACTTTTGTCTGTGACTTATGTTGTAGAGGCCTCTGAGCAGATCTCCTTCATTCTTAATAACTCTCCGATGAACGCGTTAGATGTGTTTCTTCATTGTTAAACTTTTCAAATATGGAAATATGCATAACATAAGAAATAATCAAGTCTAGACCACTGGAATCTATAAATGCTAAAATTTTGTCATGTTTATCCATAACCTATTCAGAAGGAAACAATTTTAATAATATATTATAAACTATCTTAGCCCTCCCTGCTTCCTTGCTCTCTATCTGAAGAGGAAAACAAAGTCCTGAAGGTAGTGTGACATGTTTCTCTAAAATAAGTAGTTGTTTTAGGTGCTGTCTAGTTCATTCTGACCCATAATGAGCCTTTGTAAAACAAAACAGAAAACCGTCCAGACCTAGTCCCTTCTCGTAACTGTTTCTAAGTTAGAGCCGATTGTTGCAGCCTCTGTGTTAATCTATCCTGTTGAGGCTCCTTTTGCATTTTCATGCTTCTCTATCTTATTGAGGCTGGTAAACTTCTCGATGGACAGGTCTCTCTGGAACATATTCAAAATAGGTAAGAAAAAGTCTCACGATTCTTCCTTCTGCGAATTGCTCTGACTGAACATCTTCCATGACTGATAAATTTGTCCCTTTAGCAGCCCATGATACTTTCAATATTCTTCTCCAGCGCAACAATACAATACAAATCAATTAGTGTCTGTCTTTCTCATTTAAGGTCCAACTTTCAAAATCATATGAGGCCCTTCCTTGAACATGCCATGACTTGGCTCAGGCACTGCTTAGTCCTCAAAGTAACGTCCTTGTTTTTCAATACTCTAAAGAAGTTTTGGCGACAGACATGCCCAATGCAACTTATATTTTTATCCCTTGAGTGCTGCTTCCATGGATATTGATGGTATATCCCAGAAAGAAAAAATCCACATAAACTTCAAGATTTTCCATATTTTTTCATGATGTTACCTATTGGTCCAGTTGTGAGGATTTTATCTTCTTGACCTTGAGTTGTAATCCATACTGAAGCCTGAAATTCTTGATCTTCATCAGCAAATTCTTCAAGTTCCCCTTCCTTTCAGCAAACCAGATTGTCACCCATATATCACACAGGCTGGCAATGAGCCACTGTACCATCTGGATGCCAAAGTCCATTTTTATAATGTAGCTTCTCTATTTTCTCAGCATATAGATTGAGTAAATGTGAGAAGGGTATGTGTGGCAGTCATGTGCTTATGCTAATTTCATGATTGAGATGTAGCAGTAGAGTCTAGCCTGTTAATCTGGAGATAGCCATTGAGTAGCCAATGAGGCCTTTGTGTAGGCATGACTTTCCCCTGAGACTTCTAGGAAATCTCACGATATTTCCCTCATAAAGATGAGAAGCTATTTTCCCCAGTTGTTGGGAGTTAGTCGTAGCAATGGTGAATCACAAAGAAGACAAAATGGCAGTGTCTCAGAAGCCGGAGAAGAAGCCACATGGCTTTGCCCTGACGGAGCCAGATGTCTGATGCTAGAGTAGCCACATGGGGACCCCTGTCAGTGATGAGTTGCTCTGCCATCACTGGATGCTGTTGATAAACCCTGAGCCCTGCAAGTGAGGAGCCATGGGGAGGCCCCTGCCAGTGTCGAGATTATGCACCCACTGTCCTGTGACTTCGTGAGTTGGAAGGAGACACTATAGACTGGTATTGGGCATATGAACTAATATCGGACTTATGACTTTGAACCGGTCTGGGTTGGGATGCTTTCTCAGTGTTCTATTCCTTTTGTATATAAATCCTTTCCTTCTATCCACATGTGTGTCTATGAAATTTGTTACTCTAGTCTACCGGGACTAACACATTATGGTACCAGGAGTGGGGTACTAGAGGAACAAATCAAAAAGATGGAAAGTAGATGTATGTTTGACTTGTGCCTTGTGGTATTGTTACTTCTTGGGCTAGCCAGAAGTCAGATATATCCTTGCAGTTTACTGAGTTATTTTCTGGAAACAATATGGAAAGTTAAAGTTTTGATTATTTTGTTTCGATGCTGTCTTTGGTTATTCCTATACAAAATGGGAAAAATGAATGTTGTTAATGGATATCTTGAGTATAGGGATAAAAAACTCCATTTGAATATCTCAGAACTTAAGCCACTAAAGGAGAATGGTTAAGAAGGTCAGAATGGCTGACCTAAAGTAGGGATCTGTTTTGATGCCTTCAGAGACCTAAGTCTATGTTTTTGTATAAGAAGTAGTTTAGATAAAGATATAGATAAGCTTAATAAGTATTGACCTTGACTGTTTTAAGAACTAAGTTTAATTTCTGACTATGCTGCTTATACTGATTTCTTATGCCTATTATTGTAAATACAGGAAGTAAAGAAATGTTTATTGGGAAGTATGAAAAGAGTTTGCAAATCTAGTTACCTCAAGCCAAGCACTGACCTCTAGAGGGTTTAAGACTTGTCATCAAAGACATCTCTGAAGAGATTAACCCCACCTGGTCCTTAGATGGGATTAAGCCACACCTGGAAAGACTTCTCTGAAGAAAGTAGCCCCACCGAGTCTTTTGGAGTATTCAAGATACTTGTATTCTAAGAGAAGGTTAGACTGACTAATAAAGAAGGATAGAATCTATTTCCTTGGAAAATCCTGACTAGTGATTATTTTCAGAAGCTAAGAAATCTGGAACCATGAAGTTAAACTTCTTTCTGGGACTGAATGTTAAAGGAAACCTGTGTCAGGCTGGCATGTTTGCTTGGTTTCCACCTGGATATACTCTTTGAGTAGAAGTAGGAGAATTGCATCAATAAAGACATGGGTTGAATTTGGCCACTGACATCCGTGGAGTTGGTCCACAGGAAATAGAGAATATTAGAGTGGGTTGACTGGTCTAAAGTTAATGTCCTAGCTTGAGAGGGATAGGCATGTTGAGAATTTGTGATGAGACCATGGTCAAAAGGAAGGCGACCAATGGCTACCCTGGTGAGGCTAAGACAGACCACATTGTGTTAATCAGAACCCGACCCGAGGAAGAGAAGCCATTTGAGTCTGTGAACTGGTACATATCACTGCTGACTTTATGGTTGGCCTGTCCTGATTTGACTTTGCTAATAGATGCGCACCCTTTCTGAGTTTCCAACTGGAATGAAGATTCTTCACATTGGATATGATTGGTTCCTTAGAGCACTGGGTTGATGTAAGTAGGCAATAGAGAAATTAGATACCCAAAATGGGGGAATAAAGGCATGAGGTTGTTGGCTTGCAAACTCTTATAGGTGGTGGAATATATATTCATAGGATTAGAGGATCAAGGTGTAGATATTATATAACTGCAATTGTAAGGAAAAGGATATGTTTTGTTTTGTTTACTTATAGAATGCTATTTTTAAATGATGGTGACACATGTTGATTTGTTTGCATTTTTGTTTTATCCTGTTAGGTATAGAGATGATTTTATTGTTTATTTGAAAGGTACATATTATTACACAGTTATGTGAAAGTGTGAAATTAACAAGGGGTGGTCTGTGGCAGTCATGCACTTATGTTAATTTCATGATAGAGATGTAGGGGTGGAGTCTAACCTGTGAATATGGAGATAGCCATTGAGTAGTTCTATGTGGGCATGGCTTTCTTCTGATATGTCTGGGAAATCTCGTGATATTTCCCTCAGTGGAGATGAGAAGCTATCTACCCCAGTTGTTGGGAATTAGTCTTAAAGACGGTGAATCACGCAGGAGACAAGATGGCATTATCTGAGGAGCCGGAGAAGAAGCCACACGACTTTTCCCTGATGGAGCCAGACCTATGAAGCTGGAGAAGCCAAGTGGGACCCCTGCCAGTGATGAATTGCTTCTGCCATCACTGGATGCTGTTGATGGACCGTGAGCCCTGGAAGCAAGGAGGCATGCCAGCGCCAAGATTCTGCACCCACTGACATGTGACTTCGTGAGTTGGCAGGAGACATTATAGACTGGTATCGGGCATATGGGCTAATATCAGACTTGTGACTTTGAACCAGACTGGGTTGGGATCCTTTCTCAGTGTTCCATTCTTTTTGTATATAATCCTTTCCTTATATCCACATGTGTGTCTGTGAAATTTGTTCCTCTAGTTTACCCGGACTAACACAGTATGCAACCCTGATGCACATTTTTCTTGATTTTACACTATGCTGTAGTTTCTTCTACTGTTTACACAGCTGATATAGAGATACATGACATTGATTAAAAAAATGGTAAATATGTCAATGTGGAAAATCATGGACAAAACTTATTATGAGCATCTATTTTTGTTCTTCCTCTCAAAGTCACCTCTCAAATTAGTTCTGAATAATGATTAGTTCTTTATAATGATTATTTTTCCCTAGTATTATCTAGGAATTTAAAAATATAAGAGAGAGAATGTTACTTTGAAATAATTCACTCTATCCATATTTAGTTTAGCGAAATTTAAGTGAAATAAACATGTATTTCATTATTTGTTTAGTGCCTCTAATCCTTCTTAGAAATAAGTAAGGTATAAACCAAAACACTTTCTCTAAAAGTGGTATTGTCAAACATTACCTTCTATTTAATACAAAATTATTTCAATCATGACATGGACGAAAACTGATAATGAAATTATTTTAACAGTTAAATTAGAAGGTTTCTATTCAAATTCCAAATATATGCAATTAAAGCCATTCCATAAACAGAGAATAATTTTGGGAATAAAATTCAATGCTTATCTGCAAAATTGGAAAAACTTCAGCAAGGCTATACAAATAATGAATTTGTAATAAATGTAGGGAGGTTTGAGATACTAACATGAAACATCACATAAAATACATCTTAGAGGCTGAGCCCCGGTGGTGTAGTGGTTGTGTGCGGGACTGCGGCCCACTGGGATGGAGGTTCGATTCCGGCTCCCAGGAGCAAAGGCTGGGCCTCCTATTCCCACCACCAGGGCAGTGATGCCTAAAAAAAAAAAAAAAAAAAAAAAAAAAAAAAAATCTTAGAAAATCAAATGAACACAGAGTAATGCATTTCTCTTATAAAAGTCAGCCTGAATGTCACTTAAACATGAGGCAAATAATATATCATTATGATAATAAGTGGAATACAGATAAGCTTTAACTGGCAGACATAAAAAGCCCTACTTGAAGAGTGGGTTGCGTGTTGGGTAGTCCACCACAAGATCAGCAGCTTGAGCCCACTGCCTGCTGCACGAGAGAAGAAGTGATTTGTGGCTTCCCTGAAGACTTGCACCCTCAGAAACCCACGCTGGCTAGTCTCCTCTGTCCTATTGGGTTGCTCTGACTTGGCATCTCCTCAGTGGCAGTGGGCTTGGCTTGGTTTTGATTTCCTTAGGGCTTCCTATAACAAAAAAGTTTATTTTTATTAAAGTATAAGTCATCTATTTTCCCACCAATTTGGTATTCATTCTTTTCTTTCTTTTTTTGGAGGGGGCATCACTGCCCTCTGGTGGAAGTAGGAGGCCCAGCCTTGCTCCTGGAGAGCTGCTGCTGGATTTGAACTGCCAGACAAGTGGGTTACAGTCCCTCACAAAACCACTATGCCAGCCCTGGTTTCTTATACTTTCTCAATAGCAGAATTATAAACATAATTCTATTCTTAAGTTTATTGTACAAGAGCATATACCACTTTAGAAATTTCAGAGTGACATTTTGGGACTACAATTGTGAGATACAATTGCTGACTACTTAGAAGATGTTTCACTTTAAACAGAAAGTGGATGTTGATACCTGAAGTCATGAATACTTAGTAACCATCCTTGTTTCCCTAAGAAATCTATAAGTTGAGCTTAGGAAACTTAAAATGGGCATAGAAAGGACTTCGGGAAAATAATGGGATAATTCAAATCACATGCCTAAATGAACACCAAGGCTTGGGAGAATGATTTTATTTCAATACATCATCTCAATGGAACTGGAAACAGATTAAGAACGTTAATAAAAATCAAATAGAAAAATTTTGAAAAAATTGGAAATTCCTTATAAACAAAATGTTTGGCACTCTGTTTATACTTTCATGCTGATAAATGTCAAATTTTTCACACGATTATGCTTCATGTCTACTTCACCTCTTATCTACCTCCCTAATGAAATTCTCTTACTTAAAAAAGAATACAGAATGCTGAATTTTAAAAAATTATCCAAAAGAGGGTAATTCTTACTCCAGAAGTTAAAAAAATTCATTGCCTTCATTAAATAAACTACCTTTGTTGTTTTCTTTTACACACACACAGCATATAAATAATTCACCTTGCAAAAAATTAAAAGATTAAAAAGCACAGTTCATCCCATAGTAGATTAATTTGGATATTTAGATATTAAGTCAATAATTTAACTTTCTGAAAAGGAAATATTCACTCTTTGAATAACAAAAATTACAGAAGTGTAAGTTTTTAAAAATGTGTGCACATAAGGCCCTTTCTTTGCAGTAATAAGGTTGTACCATATGGAAAAAAGCTCAACAATGTGCACACATGTTCCTTAAAAATGATAATGGTCTCTTGATTAGAATAGGCAAAACTCTATGTAGCACAGTTCTATTATGATGCATATAAGTTCTTCAGCATGCAAATTTACAGTGCATCAGAGTTAACTTGACAGAAACTGATTTTAAATATGCGTGTAGTACACACAATTCCAAACTTGCATCCATCAAATTGATTCCAAGTCATAATGAGATGCTGTAAGATAGAGCAGGACTTCTCTGCAGATTTCCAAGACTATACATTTTTACAAAAGAAGATTGCCACATCTTTCTTCTGGAAAACTGCTGGTGAATTGGAACAATGACCTTTTGCATAGCACTTTAACCACTGTACCTCCTTGGCTTTGGTTTATGTGTACTTATATGAACAAATCTCTTGGTGTTGAAAATAGTTATGTTAGTCCAGATAGACTAGAGGAACAAAGTTCATAGACACGCATATGGATATAAAGAAAGACTTTATACACAAAAGGAAAGGAACACTGAATAAGCATCCCAGCCCAGTCCAGTTCAAAGTCATAAGTCTGATATTAACCCATATGCCCCAAATCAGTCTATCTAGTCTCCTTCCGACTCACGAAGTCACATGTCAGTGGGTGCAGAATCCTGGCGCTGGCAGGGGTCTCCTCATGGCTCCTCACTTCCAGGGTGCAGGGTCCATCAACAGCATGCTGCTCCAACTTCAGAGGTCTGGCTCCATCAGGGCAAGGCAGCGTGGTCTCTCCGCTGGCTCCTCCAGCTTCTCGCATGCTGCCAACTTGTCTTTTTCATGATTCATCATCTTTGAGACTAACTCCCAACAACTGGGGGAGATAGGTTCTCATCTTCATGAGGGAAATATCGTGAGATTTCCCAGAAGTCTCAAGAGAAAGCCATGCCCACATAGAGGCCTCATCAGCTACTCAATGTCTATCTCCAGATTAACAGACTATACTCTACCCCCATATTTCAATCATAAAATGAACATAAGCACATGACTGCCACAATAGTTAAGTATTTGAGTACATGATTAAAGGTTGGACAATTAAAATCATGCATCCTGAGGCACTTACTAAGATGGGCTTGGATAACAACCTACAAAAAATCCTAGACTTGTGGTTATCAACCTTCTTAATGCTATGATCCTTTAATACAGTTCCTCCTGTTGTGGTGACCCCCACCCTTAAAACTATTCTTGTTGCTACTACATAACTGCACTTTTGCTACTGTTATGAATCAGGCAACCCCTGTGAAAGGGTCATTTGACCACCAAAGGGTTCACAACTCACAGGTTGAGAACCACTCTCCTAGATCATTGGCCTCTTCCCAGGGAATCAGAATGGACTCAGAGGCAACTAATAGCACCATCTAGAAGCAGATGTTGGTTCTTGTCTCCCCAGTACATTGAATACTCCTTAATTGCTACTCATACCCCACACAATAGAAAATGACCGAGTACAATGCATGATGGAAGTGATTATTGACTTTCAGTAGATTGGTAATAATTCTCTAGAATTATAAAGCAGACAGTGCTAATGATATGATTTTAAATGGCTGCTCTTTAAGAATGATAACAAGCTTGTTACCTTGAAAAGGGGTTAGAAGCAACATCCTTTGGATAGCTCAGCTCCCACCTTTCAGATGAAGTCTTTTCCCTAGAAAGAAAGCAAAGCATTCTTTAAAGCAAAACAAAGCACTGCATCTTTTAATTAAGATAAATTACCACACTTAGCATATTTGAATTTAGCATGATGCTGAATCATTTTCAACATGGATAGAGGGCATTTTTTCATACTAGCATTTGCACAAATAAAAAGCTAAATATAAATTTTAAATGGAAAGCTTTCTCATATCCATCTCTGATAATGATATTAGTATATGATTTTTTACTGTTTTCCAATTCCTTTAAGCATGTTTACATTATTTTCTTCATTATGAAGTCCTTGTGTTCAGTTTTTTTTGCTAAACTTATTTTGTCTCTGGGACAAACTCCAGATTTAAAAAAGAAAACAAAATTCCTTCCTGACTAAAACATTCAAGAGCTCTTATTAAAACTGTGGTCAAGGAAAATAATTTCACTACTAATGACTTCTTCCTTCCTTCCTTTTTTCTTTTTGGTACTTCCTCAGATTTCCATCTATGTTTGATGCATTTTGTCTCTTTAAAATTTTCACTGATTACAAAATAAATATTTACCAGAGAAAATACAGAAAGACGCAGAAACTACAATGAAAATCAGCCATAATTTGACACTCCCCATCACTATTAGCATTTCAGCATATTTCCTCAGAGTTTTGTTTCAGTATATCCTTATACATGCAAGTTACAGCTTGTTTTTAAATAAATTTAGAAAGGTACTTTAAATGTTTCTTGGGCTGAGCCCTGGTGGCATAGTGGTTTTGCGTGGGACTGTGGCCCACTGGGTTGGTGGTTCAAATCCACCAGCAGCTATCTAGGAGCAAGGTTGGGGCTCCCACTCCCACCAGAGGATAGTGATGACCCCCCAAAAATGTTTCTTATATCTTGCTTATGATTTAAAATATTTTCTGTTTTTCATATAGTGTAGTTTTCTTCAAGTACATTTTAATCGTTGCCTATTGTTTTCATTTTTATGTGCCAGAACTGTTAATCCATATATTTTTGAGGGCTTGTTATTTCTCTTTTCAATATTATAAAACTGTCATCTAATGTATTTCCAAACTAAAAATGAATGGCCATTGCATTGCTTCTGACTCATAATGACACCGCATGACAGAGTAAAACTGCCCCTGTGGATTTCGAAGACTGAATCTTTACAGGAACAGAAAGCCTCATCTTACTTCTGCAAAGGAACTGATGGTTTCAAATGTTAAACTTGTGATTAATGGCAAAATTTGCAAGCCAATATGCTACTAGGGCTCCTTAACTTAAAAAAAGGAAGAGTTTGGTTTTTTTTTTTAAGTTCATGGAGAAGCTGAAGTAAAAGGTAATAAAATGTTTCCACCATTCTTAAAGCCACTTCATACTTCAAAAACTAAATTTTCTAGGTGAGAGATCAAGATGATTATAAACTCTTTTCTTACATGATTAGAAAATAGCATCTAAACATAAAGAAGAAAAAAATGGGGTAGAGAAATCAAGTGTTGCTGTCAGTTAAGGTATTCAGCTGCTAACAGTGAAGCAATGCTTCAAGCAGATCAGTCTCTCTCCAGGCAAAAGAAGAGCTTACCTGCTTGAAAAATATTTGCAATCTCTGAAACCTTACATATGGACACTGTGAACTGGTATCAACTTGATAGCTGTTGATTTTAACATTATCACCAAATATATAGAAGAGAATCCATTGCATTAAATCAATGGCACAGTTTATTATGGTTATATTTTACTGACATGTAACAAAATTATAATATTATTGCTTCAATTTTCATGTCCTTTTCTAGTCATACTTTAATAAATACTAGTTTTTACACATTTGCCATCAGTCTGTATGACTTTTGTTTTTTTCCAGCTTGTCATTTGTTACTAATTTTGTTCACTTTCCTTTTAGGAATTTTGTTAATTAATTTATTCTCTAAATATAATGAACCGTATCTTAATTAACAGATGGATCACTAATGGCTTCAGGGTTATAAGCTGTGCTGTTAGTCCCAGATTAACAACTGAAACTCTTCCATGCTCCATCACTCTAGAAAAAAGGAGGAGATTCTCTGCTCCAGTAAAGATTTAAAGATTTAAAAACCTCAGGTTGGTATGGATTTGAATACACCTGATTTCTTTTAGTATAGTGTTTGGATAGTTACTGAGTGAAAGACACTGTTTGAGGAAATTAGTCCACCTTGTGAACAAATGTGGAGGTTAGGGGTGTAGAGACATTGTTGATTTAGCTATGTGACTTAGAACATTTATTATTGTTTATTTCTTAAAATTTTTGATAACCTATATATCATCATAAAGGAACTCTTGTGGCTTAGTGGTTTAGGCATTAGCTGCCAACTGCAAGACCAGCAACTTAAATCCATCAATCATTCTATAAAGGTTGAAGCTTTCTACTGTCAAAAAGATCTGCTTTGGAAGCTCTAGGGAATAGTTTTGCTCTGCCTATACTCATAGTCTACTTGATGGCAGTGAGTCATATCTTATCGCTCCTAATATTTTATCTATAGATATTATTGTAAGTCATGCCAGTAGTATATAATTGTATATACAGCTTCATAAAACAAGTGCATATTTGATAAACAGGCAAGAAAATTTGTAATAAAAATGATTACTATTTAGACTTCATGTGAGAAAAATGAGGGGGAATGATCTATCTTACTTATCAATATTTAATTTTCTAAAGAATAAATTGAATTATGAAAAAATTATCAATGCTGATATTCAAATGTTCTAAATAACAGAGTAAAAGAAAAGCATATAATTTAGGAGAAGAACTCATCAAATGCATGAACTCATCAAAAGCATGTAGAATATTTAATAGCTATCATTGGATTTAGTTTCCTAAAAACACTGCTGTAACAAATTGGACAAAGGTAGCTGCTAGGCAAGATGGCAGCCAGGTAAGCAGCCCCTGCCGAGAGCACATTGGTGAGTTGAGAGATCTAGGGGCTTCAGAGGCTGTGGTTAATTCTTGCAATCATTGGTTAATTCTGCTGCACCTGGAGGGAATGATCCAGTATCAGTCACTGTGCTGCTGTGGAGCACCATGCCTTGGCCTGCCACAGAGTCCTGATCACCAGAAACCAAAGAGAGGCTGGCATAGCCATAGTTTGATATCCAAAAAATGCTAATGATTAGTGGATCCCTCTTCCAAGACCAGTCATTTCACTCCTTCCTTTATCTGTCTTGCGCAGCATAGTCTGCCCTGTAACAAACTCGACCTCTAGTTGGGAACCACAGGATTTCCACCCCCGCCACATCCCTTCTCCTTGAGCTGCAGGCTCCCACACCTCAGCCAGCACTTTTTCAAACTTCTCAGTGCACAGTTGCAAATTGCCTTTACAGAGGCCCAAGGGCTTCTGGAATGTGATGAAGGCTGACCTCACAACCTGACTACTGAGAGGACCACGTAACCTGCCCTCCAAACAATAGACTCCTAAAAGGCAAATGTGAGCAGGAAACCCCAGTAGGAAAAAGGTGAAATGTAATCCCTTAGAGCAGTTGGCTATAGGCAGCCTGATGAAGCGTCGATAGCAAATCTCCAAAGAGAGAACCCAGGGCTCTTTGACTCACAGGAAAATGGCACCAAATTCTAATAAACCAACAAGGACGCAGAAGACTGTGTTAACAGTCTCAACAAGAAAACAAGGGAAATAAACTCTATTGTCAGAAGAAGATCTAGGCATAATGGCAGTCTTGAATTGTCATAGAAGAGGAAGATGTTGAGTTCCCACAGAAAGAAATCTTCAGAATACTGCTTAGCATCATACCAGATGTGAGGGATGCAATATAGAAAAAGGATGAAATGATAAGGAAATAGAGACCATGCACCAAAGGGATGTAAGATCTAAAGATGAGAGCAAAAAAACTAGTAGCAAATTTGCAGATGCCATCAAAATACTGGAGGAGGCAGAGAATTTTACTATTGAACTAGAGGACAAATCAAACTTCAACAAATGGGAAAAAATGTCAAATAAGATCCTCAAAGTAGCTGGAGATAACTTGAAAGTTACATCTGATGTTATGAAGAGGAATAACATCATAGTAAATTGATTATTGGAACAAGACACCACAAAGAAGCCAACAGCCGGGCTGAGCTGTGGTGGCATAAGTGGTTGAGTGTGGGACTGTGGCCCATGGACTTGGTGGTTCAAATCCAGCCGCGGCTCTCTGGAGCAGCGCTGGGTAGCTCCTACGACCACAGAGGCCAGTGATGCCCCCCAAAAAACAAAACAAAACAAAATAAGCCAACAGCAAAGTTAGGGAGGGAATCCTTTGAGGAAAAATTCCACAGCTTAAAGAATTAAAACAAAGCAATGATACAGGAGGCCAATGAACACCAGCTGGACTGAGTCCCAAGAAGAAGTCATCAAGGCATATAATAGTTAATATGCAACTTTGAGAAAAAGGAGAAAATCATTAAAGCAGCTATGGGAAAGACATGAAGTCATCTTTAAAGACTTAAAGTCATCTATAAAGGCAAAGGTAATCAAAAAAAGAATATTCTCAGACTTATCAGTGACAATATGAAGAAAATAAGAGTGGGACGTAATGTATTCAGAAACTTGAAGGAAAATAATACAAACTCAAGAATACTCTATGCAACCAAATTATCTATTAATATTGGTGGAGAAATAAGAGTCTTCTCCGACAAGGAAAATCTCCAAGATTATATTAAGAGAAACAACCCTACAAAAGATACTTGCCAACCCAGTATAGGCAGAAGAACAAGTCACCAAGCACAAATAAGCAACTACTTCATAGAACAACTCCACCCAGAGGTGAACAAATAGACAACAGCACCAAAGATAACAATAGCTCAGTGGTGGAAAGATGGCAAGAATGAACCACAGACATATATGCACAACCCATGGATAAGAAAGGGAGATAGGAAATCATCTAGGGTAAAAGGTAAAAGATGACATCACAGAGTCCACAAATCAATGCAATAGACTGAAACCAGACATTAAAGCCAGAGGCTAGCTGACAAGCATAGAAAGCACAATCCATCAATATGCTTCTTACAGGAGACACATTTCAAGATCACAGGGGGAAAAAAAGGTTGAGAATCAAAGGCTGCAGAAAGATGTACCAAGCAAATAGCAATTTATAAAACACAAGGGTTGCTGGCCAAATCTCTTATAAAATAGATCGCAATAGGTTGCTATTGCAAGCTATAACAAGAGAAAAGGAGGAGCACTATATAATGTTTAAGGGAAGTGTAGACCAAGAACCAGTGAGCACAATAAATATATACACATCCAATAAGAGGCCCACAAAATTTATATGTAAAATGCCCCAAAAGATAAAAAGAGAAATAAAAAACTCAACAATTTTATATGGAGATTTCAATATACCATCTCTGAGATAGATACATCACAGGGAAAGAAACTTAACAAGAAGCTTACAGATCTAAACATTACAATTAGAAAACTTGACCTGATAGATATTTAGAGAATTCTCCACCCGAATACACAAAAATTCATGTTCTTTTCAAGCCCACTTGACATATACTCGAAAGTTGACCACATGCTGGAACACAAGACGAATCTGTGTGTATTCAAGCACATTAAGACCATACAAACCTCTCTCTCTGACCAGTGGAGGCAAGGCTGTAAAATAGCAAAAAGTTGATGAAGAAAATAAGGACAAACAGAGAATAAATAATTCTCCATTGAAAAATGAGTGGGTACTTGCCCAGATCAGAAATGAAGTTAGAAAAGTTCTAGAAACTAACAAGAATGAGATTATGATGTATCCAAAACCTGTGAGACACAGCAAAGACAATTATCAGATGAATATTGATAGCAATATATGCATTCATGTAAAAGGAAGAGAAATTTATGATTGATATGCTGGCACAAAATATACAGCACTTAAAACAGAGTCAGTGAAATAGTCTTACTGGCAAGAAAATAAAATAAAAATCAGGACTGAGATTCATGTGAGGGAAAATTAGAAAACTAGAAAAATTAATGGTGCAAAAAATGGGTTCTTTGAAAGACTTAACAAAATCAACAGACTGGGTGACAAATCTAACCAAAGAAAGGAAAAAAGAGATTTCAGTAACAAGGATGAAGGATGAAACAGGAGACATTACAACAGACCCTATGAAATCAAAAGGATAATTACACAGTACTACAAAGGCCGTACTTTAATGAATTCAACAACTTGGACGAGATGAACAAATACTTAGAAAAACACTCCCTACCTAGATTATTCCAGATGGACATCAAGCATCTCAACAGACCCTTCACAATAAAAGAAATAGACAAGGATATCAAGGGATTGCCAACCCAAAATAACCCCTGGATCCATACGTCTTCACAGGAGAATTCTATTAAGCATTCAGGGATGAACTGACATGAATCTTATGCAAAATCTTTCAGAGAACAGGAAAAAATGGAAAATTCCCAATCTGTTTCTATAAAGCTAGTTTAACTCTAAAATCTAGAGTGGGCAAGGGTCCCACAAGAATTGAGGACCAATATCCCTAATGAATATCAATGCAAAAATCCTTAATAAAATACTGACCAATAGAAAACCAAAGCATTTAAAACAAATAATTCACCATAACCAAGTGAGATTAATACCAAGGATGCAGGGATGGTCAACATACAAAAGATCATTAGTATTATTTGCCATATTGACATGGAAAGTTATAAGAATCACATGATAATATTGATAGATGTGGAAAATACATTCAACAAAATCCAACACCCATTTTTGTTTAAAACACTCAAGAAGATAGGAATGGAAAGAAAAGTTCTCAATATAATGCAACATCAAACTGGAGGTCCTAGCTAGCAGCATAAGGCAAAGAAGAGACATCCAAAGTATTTGTTTGGGGAAGGAAGAGGTTAAACTATCATTATTCATAGATGATATGATTTTATATATGGCAAATTTGAAATGCTCCACAAGGGGAGTGTTGAAAGCAACAGAGAAAGATGAAAGAGTGGCAGGATAGAAGATCAAGAAACACAAGTCTACTGTGCTACTATATCCATCAGACAAGATCACAGAAGAGGGGACCAAAAAGATAGCACCACTCACAATAGGCAAACACAAATTGAAATATCTAGGGATGTGCCTAAATTTAAAAAAAAAAGAAAGATTTATAGGAGGAAAACTACAGAACACTATTACAAGAAACTAAGAGTGACCTCAACAAAAGGAAGAATATCCCATGTTGTGGATTGGAAGACCCAATATAGTAAAGATATCAGTTCTGCCAAGGCACTATATAAATTCAATGCTATCCCAATATAAATACCTTCATCTTTCTTCAAAGAATTGGAAAAATTAATTACTAACTTTTTACAGAGAGTGAAGAAGTCCAGAATTAACAGAGAACTCCTCAAGAACAAGGCCGAAGTTAGAGGACTTGTTTTATCTAACCTTAGCAACCTACCTATTATAAAGCCACAGTGGTCAAAAAGTGTGGTATTAGTATAATGATAGACACTCTGAAATAAAATCATCAGCATATACACAACTGATCTTTGATAGGGTCCCCAAAATTTCAAATTGGAAGCAGATGCCCTCTTCAGCAAGTGGTGCTTGAAAAAAAATGGATTTCTATCTGCTGAAAAATGATTCACTCTATACACAAGAATCACCTGAAGGTGGATTGCAGACCTTGAGGTAAAACCCCAAACCATCAGGGCCATCAATAAGAAATTTGAAAAAACCTGAAAACTTTGACTTAGAGGATACATAGGCTATCAGGACTAGGGAAGGACATAAACACAGAGAAAGCGCAAGTAGGATATACTGAAGATAACGCACCTGTGTACATTGAAATAATTCACCAAGAGAAAAATAAGAGAGCCCACAGGCAGGGAAAACACCTTTAGCAATGACACTACTAACTAATATTTCCAAATACTCTGCTAACTTACAATAAAAAAAGACCAATTGCCCACTGAGGAGATGGAGATGCCCACTGATAAGAAGCATTACCAGGGCAGAAATCCAAATGGCCAATAAACATGAGAAAATGTTCCCAATCATTAATCAGAAGAGAAATGCAAATTAGAACAATAATGAAATCACACCTAAAACCCCCAAAGAGAGCCCAATTTAAAAAAATAAGAAAGTTACAAGTGTTAGAGGGGCTGTAGTGAGAGAAATTCTTTGTGCAGTGCTCCTGGACATGTAGATTTGTACAGTCATTATGGAAATAGATTTGGTGATATCTAGCGCAGATGAAAATTGAGCTACCAAATGACCCAATATTCTCACTATTGGGCATATGCCAAAAAGAGGCAAGAAACAAACCATTCCCAGACATCTGTGTTCCAATGTTCATTGCAGCATAGTTCACTATTGCAAGAAGTTGGAAACAGCCTTTGGGAACTTCTATCAATGAATGAATGGATTAAAAATGGTTGTATGTACATAAAATGGAGTAGCACATGTGTCTAAAAAGAAGTGATGAATAAATGAAGCACATCACTGTATGGGACTAGCTGGAGGAAAGTATGTTAAGGAAAGTAAGCCAAGCACAGAAGGAAAAATACAGCATGATTCCACCAAGGTAAGACTTAAAAATGCAAAAGTGGCACAGGAAAATAGTTACTACATCCATATAATCCTGAGGTGAAGTCCAGTTACTCTGGCAGGGGCCAAACCAAACCAATGGATGCATATGACAGCCAACTAAAAAGGATAAAAGAGAAACAAAGAACAGGGTTAGCAGAGGAACAGGGCACTAACTCACCCAAGGGAAGGGTATTGTTTATATTTCACAGGAGAGGGAGCGAGGACCAGACTTCAGCCTAGTGCACCAAGATGTGAAGGCCACATACTGGCATGAAGTAGGGAACCAACAGAGATGTCTGCAGGAGCAGCCCCAATCCCAACTACATGTACCCCCCCACACACACACACACACACTCAAAAGAATACACTTCAGAAGACAGCACTGAAGCTCCAACTCACCAGAGAGAGGCACTTCTGATTAGGAACCAATGAAGAGGGAAAGAGAGAGATTGAAACACCAAAGCCCAAGGACAATATTCTGGCTCAGAGCATCCAATGGACAGACAGGACCATAGGGCAGACCACACCATGGCACAAGATATCCCTGACTGACCCATAGTTCTACAGGGCACCTGGAGACATGGTGCAGGACTGTGCCACATCTGACCCCACCACACCAGTGGAGCAGCAGGGGGAGCAAAGCAATGAAGTACCTGAGGAATGTCAAATTAGGCTTTGTGGCAAGGAAGTGGTATCCCATCAGAGTAACTGGAAAACCACTCAAAACTGGAAAAATGTATGTGCTGTTGGTTTCGTCATTTTCTTTTGTTGTTATGTTTTGTTTTACCTTGTTTTTGTGCTTTCTATTGTCTCCTCATGTCTAGCTAGATAAAGTAGTTGGATATACAATTCAGAGGGGGAAGACAGCATGACCATTGTTCGGGAGGTCACAGGAGAGAGGGAAGTGGGGAAAGAAAGAGGGGATTTCCAATAAACATAGGGAGAAGGGAAGAACAAGTGATCTAAAATCAATGGCAAGGAGGGCATAGGATGCCTGGTGGGGGGCTTGATCAAGGACAATGTAGCTAAAAGGAATTATCAAAACCTGAATGAAGGCCAAACATTTTTGTGGGACAAGAGGAAAGTACAAGGAAATAGAGGAAAGAACTAGGAGGCAAAGGAAATTTATAGAGGTCTAAATACAGACAAATAAATATGTAAATATGTTTACATATAAGTGATAGGGGAAATGATCTATGTACATATATCTATTTTCTAAGTATTAAGGCAGCATATGGACATTGGATCTCCATTCAAGTATTTCCTCAATGTAAGAACATTTTGTTCTACTAACCCGACACTCTGTGATGCTCACCTTCCCTGACATGATCCCAGAAGACAAAATAGGTGCCTAAGCAAATGTGATAAATAAAGCTAATGGTGCCATGCTATCAAGAGACATAGCACCTGGGGTCTTAAAGGGTTGAAGATAAACAAGCAGTTATCTAGTTGTGAAGCAACAAAGTCCATTTTGTAGAAGTACTCTAGTCTGTGTGATCATGAGGTGTCAATTCAATAAGTTATCTGGCATCAAAAAAACAAAACAAAACAAAAAATCATATCAATGTGAATGAGGGATAGGACAAAGAGGAGACCCAAAGTTTATCTGAAGTCAATTGAATATCCTCTTTCAGAAGGTCACAAGAAAGAGACGAGCTAGTCAGGGTGCAGTCAAACACTAACTGGACACACAATGTTCATTTAGTTCTTTAATGCTTCCTCTCCTCCCAGTTTCATGACCCAAAATCTTCAATACAAAGTTGACTAGACCAGAAAATGTACACTGTACAGATATGAGCTTACAAACACTGGGAATCCAAGACAGATAAACCCCTCAGGACCAATGATTAGAGTAGTGCTGCTAGGAGGGGGTGGGAGGAGTAAGTGGGGACTGATCCCAATGATTGACATATAATCTCCTCCTAGGGGTATGAAAAACAGAAAAGTGGGTGAAGGGAAACAGTGGTCAGTGTATTACATGAAAAAATCAATAGCTTATAAGTTATCAAGAGTTCTTCAGCAAGGGAGTGAGGAAGGAGGAAAAAAATGAGCCAATACCAAGGGCTCAAGTAGAAAGAGAATGTTTTGGAAATGATGACAATGTATCTACAAATGTGCTTGACAAAATGGATGTATGTATGGATTGTGATAAGAGCTGTAAAAGCACCCAATAAAGTGATTAAAAATAAGTAAATAAATTGGACATCATGCAAACATGATGCAAACTTAGGAAATAGAGGAATTTTTTCCATGTCACTAAGTAATAATTTCAGTAACATTCATAGTTTTTTCTTGCAATTATCTCAAATTAGTTGTTGGCTTTATAAATTCTCAATACTATCCTACTTATCATGAAACAAACCATACTTATGACATAAGATAGAATGATCCAAATAATAAGGGTATGATTTTTGGTAAGAGTAAATGTTCTTTCTAAAGGAAACACTCAAGAATGATCAGATTTATTTCCCAAAGTAAAGCTCTTAGAAATATCTTAAATCAAAGATGACATACAATTTTAGTGTATTCTTCATAATGGAGCCACAGGTATATGAACTTAGTCTGTTTTGACAGCCTTTGCAGGGATTAGTGTGGGTTGGGGCTGCATCTGAAAGAAGGACGTGTAGAGCACCAAGCAGTATAATGGCAGGCAGGGAAGAAGGTAGTATCAGTTTAATGACATATACCTTTAGATGAAGAGGTTCAAGGGCTGTAAGAAGTTAGGATTGTCTACTTAACCATTCCACTTTGATTTGAAAGACCACTATTCTATAAACATTGCTCATTATAGTAGGCAGTAAAGTACTATCTGTTGTGGGAACTGTAAGGAATAAAAGATAAAATGACATCAGTAAGTGTACTAATAAGACAGGCAACTTCATAAAAGAAAGTGAGAGGCTGAGAGTTTACCTAGTTATTTCTTTCCTGCTATATAAGTCTTTCTCCATTCCTAATTTATTGGGCAAAATCTTATCTTTCCATTGTATACATAAGGAAGATGGTAGCAGTTATTTTTGTTTTTGAATATTTAAACATAGTCACTACTGAAAGACATGACTAATCTTAGATATGCATATTAAAAGCTAAGCTTCAAATAAAATAAGCAAAACCATAACTTATTTTAGAAAGATATTATCAACTAGTTAGTGAAAGAACACACAGGTTTAACTTAAATGAGGCTTTAAAAGTTTAAATACACATCAAAGAATACTCATATAAACCAATGACATCAGATACATTTTTGAACACTAACACTGATACTGAGCATATCTTCAATTGCATAGAATTGAAATTCTGCCTGAAGAGCTTTAACTTGTGTAAGAAAAAGAATTCTGGGATTGGTAAAGCAAACAAGAACAAGGAAAAAACAAACAAACAGATCTAAGTCATCCAGGAATGAAACTTTTCATTTATCTTTACAAATGAATCAACGAGCTCCTTCAAGTCAAAACTTGTTTCAGTAGGCTCTGGCTGAGTATAGAACCCATTCAGGAAAATTTTATTTTTATATCTTCATAAAAGCAGGACTACTCAGGCACATGACTACTCTGAAAAGTATGCTGTAATTTAGGATCATCATTTTTTCCCCTTTTGGTCACTCAGGTATATCTCCAGGTTAATTATTGAAGTCAGAAGTTCCTAATTGCATTTCAAAAAAATTTACAATTAATTATCACACAGAGACATCATAGGTTCATTCCATCATTTCCCCTTTTACCAATATAGATGAACCCAGACCTAAGAAGGGAGCAACAAGAAAGATAGTAAATAAGTAAATAAGAAATTTTATCTGAAAAAGCTTAAAATTTTATAAGAAAATAATAGCTCAGTCTACCAGATCTAATGCTTATAAAAGATCTATTGCCATAAGAAAAGATATATATATATATATATAAATGATATTAGAGAATAGAATAATATATTTTCACATATTTTCCTTGAAAAGAGTCTTGGAATGAAAAGGTTAGGCAACACTTAAGCAATTAGGAAAATGTGACGTCCCTAAAAGGAACTTAATTGTATGGTTTTTACATCTAAAAGTTTTTTACTTATAAAAATGTGTGATGACTTTCTATTTCTTTTGTGAGACTTTTAAATATGAAAAGGAGAGATTTTATTTTTTCTAGAGTACAAGGTATACACACATGATTTTAAGGAGGCTCACACTGTAATCCAAATACATTAATTTGTGTTGATATGAGTTACTTTGAACAACACTTGTGGCAAATTTAAATATCAGTTCCCCATTTATAAAATGAGTTTGTAGTAAAGTTATCCAATACTGCTTTTAGTTTCTATAGTCTGTGAAAATTTAAATCCTTTTCCAGTTCCAACCCCCACCAGCACAGGGCTGGTCTAATGATAAGTTCTCAAAAATGCTTACTTGAAAAGTTATAGAAACTTTAAAATATAAACAAATATTGAAACACTCACTAACTTTCCTCTGCAGACTTACTGTTTGGGACACAATGAGTTTGACTCGTGTCAGATTTTAAAAAATAAGGAGTTTAGGATAACAAAATCTCTGGAAAAATGAATTTGATCATATTCAGAAAATCCTCATGACAAATCTCAAAAGAAGAGATTATGAAACCATAAATTTCGATGGAAAAATTAATTGCAAAATGAATGTATTTATTTGTATAAGATGTAACTGAATTTTTTGACCAACAAAAACTGTAGTGTCTAACAAGATATGGAAAATTCCACCCAAGATGAAGTGAGTCTAGAAATAGTTCCACTGCTACAAAGATGTACTATTATGAGACAACCTAAATGGGGGTAGGGGGGCCCAACTGACTCCTTTCTTTGTGACTAACACTCTATTTCTGGAAAATATGCATTTCAAACACCATGAAGAGCTTAAATTATGAAAAAGGGATTCAAAGGTTTGAAAGCTCAGCTGGTCTGAGGTGAGGGAAAGAATGCAAAGCTTGAAACACCAAAATAAATTACTAGAGGCATGAACTTTGGGAAACCCAGTCTGTACCCTAACACAACCCTTTTCAAGCCCCCAATGTCTCACAGACACACAACCTCCACGGACTATGGCTATTTATCACTATTAAACTTGATACTTTCAAATAATTCTTCTTCATAAAGTTCATATTATTTGAGAATATTTCATTTGATATAACTTCACTATTTTAAACAAGGGAATGGAGTATAATTTATTATTAAGTAGATCTTTCATTATGTTTGGTATTAACATAAGCATATGCTATGTCTGAATCTAAAGCTAAAAACAAAAATATATGAATGAGAGCATTTAATAATATACCTTTGAAAATGGAAATGAATTCCCTTGGTATGTTGATATTTTGCAAAAATATTTTAAAATATATTTTTATTTTGTCACTTCCTTCTCACTAAATTAATTATATGACAAATATATAACTATATTCAGACAATTTTAGTTTGAATACTTATTCTTGCCTCAGACAAATATTTTCAATTAGTTTTTCTAGGTAATCAAACCTCCTGATTTAAATTAGCATGATTAAGGCTATCATCTGTCAGGAAAAAAACGCAATAATAATAAAGTTAACACATCTACAAGGCAATGCAGCTTGCCAAGTCCGACTGTCTGCAGGCAGGCTGCCCTAAAAACAAAAAGTAAATAAATAAAATAATTAATGTCACTTTCAGCCATTTATGCTGAAGCACAGTATTACTTTTTGCTTGAACGGTGCTAGTGGAAGGAGTTCAAAAAACAGGAAATAGAAGGAGAAAAAGAGGCTCTTTCATGAATTACTAAATCTCTAGACACTGAACTGCCTTCACTTCTGAATTCTCTGCTTGTGAAAATGCTAATCTACCTTTACTCTGGAAAAGAAGTACATTACAAATTCATAGTGCTATATAGGATAAACTAGATTGTAAAAGTCTTGCTTCATTTTTTTATTAATCTCATCCTGTCAAAACGTGATCCAAAAAATATAGTGCCTTTTCAAATGAGAAATTTTGAAAAAAGTAGTCAAACTTCAGTAATGATTACAGTACAAACAAAAAGTCTACATTGATTTTTTAATGAACTCCAGTATCTCATGCCTAACCCACAAAAGACAGAACTAGGAGAACACTACATATATGGTTACTAATTTCCTTAAAATTTCTTAAATGATTATTTTTTAAAACCCAAGTTTTCAAATGGAAAGAAAAATATATTTCTAGTGCAAAGCCTACTTTTAATATTTTCCACACTACTTCAGTTGACTACAAGCATGAAAAGAAACCAAAAAACTATTTCACACTAAATGTACTGTAGGAAGGGTGTGGTGTTAGTGGTTAGAGAGTGGGTCTTGTAGCTCAATTTATTGAGTTCTATTTCTGGCTTAATCCCTGGCAGACTCTGTGGTTTTGTGATAGTTGCTTATATGGTCATATCTGGGTTTACCTATCTGAGACCTGTGATGTCTGAAAGCTTTGCAGTTTTGAAATCAAGTGCTGAATACTCTTGTATTCAAGGACCTCCTTATTTGAAGTAAACTCACATCTTAGATTTCTCACCTAATCTCAGCTCTTGTAGTACAATCTTAAAGAATGTTAATTTACATGTTTGTCTTTTTTATGCTGTACTGCTCCTACCCCGCCCAGCCTCTATTTGATATTAAAATTGTGCCCATCTTTCACAACTTTCAATTCCCATATAGTAGCTCATAAGACCTTAAATACTGAGGTCCATTTGATTGTGAGAAATAGGACTGCCCTATGGTTAATTTAAGCTACAATAGGAATTTATCAAAATGTTGGTGAATATATGTATGGATCCAAAGAAACTTTTATATCAACATGGAAACTAGGGCTAATTCCATCCTTGAAAGAAGAATCTATGAATTGTTTCACTAAGAAATTGCTAAGTGTGGCAGTCATGTGCTTATGTTAATTTTATGATTGAAATGTAGGGGTAGAGTTAGTCTGTTAATCTGGAGATAGCCATTGAGTAGTCAATGAGGCCTTTATGTGGGCATGGCTTTCTCCTGAGACTTATGGGAAATCTCGTGATATTTCCCTCATGAAGATGAGAAGCTATCTCCCCCAGTTGTTGGGAGTTAGTCTCAGAGTCATGGAAAAGACAAGATGGCAGTGTTCAAGAAGCTGGAGGAGCCGGAGGAGAGACCACACAGCTTTGCCCTGATGGAGCCAGACCTCTGAAGCTGGAGCTGCATGCTGTTGATGGACCCTGAGCCCTGGAAGCGAGGAATTATGTGGAGACCCCTGCCAGCGCTGGGATTCTGCACCCACTGACCTGTGACTTCGTGAGTCAGAAGGAGACTTCATAGACTGATTTTGGGCATATGGGTTAATATTGGACTTATGACTTTGTACTGGACTGGATTGGGATGCCTTCTTAGTGCCACATTCCTTTTGTATATAAAACCCTTTCCTTATATCTATATGCATGTCTATGAAATTTGTTCCTCTAGCCTACCCGGACTAACACACCAAGAATGGATTTTCACCTCTATATTTCCCTTTTGCATGGTTCCATATTAGAAATTCCAAGAAAAATATGGAGATAAATATGATATAGAAAGCCCTGTCTTTGAATCAACCTTTTGTGCCTTGGGATTGTGGCTTTTTCTTTAGCATGCTCTTTCCCCAAATACCATGACCTGGAGATGCTGGAACATCTGAAAGCTATTAGGTGGTGGTGGTAGGGTGGGGAGGAAGACCATGTCAGGTAAGGGAGGTGGTGGCTGCAAAAGCAGGTACGTATACTTTATCCTGGATTATGGACTATATTGCAAAGTTCTTAATTGCCAGGGCAGCACTAAGTTTGTTATTTCTTTCCTATAAAGTAGATAGTAGACTGAATAAACTTGGGAACCTATAATTTAACAGAACATTTATCATAGTCATTGTATATGTATGAATACAAAGGTGATTCTCAAAAGGGCATTTTAGGTATGAAAGACTGTTTCTCTACATATTGCTCCATTCTACACATTCATCATGTGAACCAAACCAAATCTAACCCACAGACATTGAGTCAATTCTGACTTACAGGTTTCGAAGCTTATAAATTATGATGGAGAAGACAGCCTCCTCCTTCTTTGGTGTGTCTGATTATAGACCTTGTATGTATAGACCAAACACCTAACCCTTTGTCTTGTGATAAATACTTAGGAAATGCATTAGAATGTGATAACTCTGTCTTTCTAGAATACCTAGTGTATTTGAAGAGAAAGACACATTGTAAAACTACTATAGAACAGGCATGAAACAAAGTTACATACAGAGATATATTCAAGTAAGTCCACTGCTTTGAACTTGATTCCAATGCACACTGACTCTATAGGACAGGGTAGAACTGCTCCTTCTGGTTTCTGAGGCTGTAATTTTTTTTGGGGGGGGGGGAGTATCACTGCTCTCTGGTTGTGGGAGTAGGAGGCCCAGCCTTGTTGCTAGATTTGAACCTCCAACCCAGTGGGCCGCAGTTCCACGCACAAACACTATGCCACCAGGGCTCAGCCCCCCGCCTTTTTTTTTTTGAGGCTGTGAATTTTTATGGAAGCAGAAAGCCTTATCTTTTCTCCATGAAGCAGCTCACTGGTTCTAACTCCCAACTTTGTGGCAAGCATCCAATGCATAATCCACTACACCACAAGGGATTCTCCAGAAAGATATAAAGAAGGGAAAATGTAAATTTGCTTTGTGTTACAAGTAGCAGAGAATTGCCACTGTTTCTGATTTCTTTAAGGTACAAGCCAAGTGGAAGAAGATATCTATTATTGGGTACTCATATTTATTTTCTACTTTTTAATGTAGTGCCATTAGCATTTCTCACAGCGATTTTTATCGTTTACAGTTCCACCAGTAGAATTGGTTGTTTTCTGTTCAGTGAACTTTGCTATAAATGCTGGGGTGAATTCCCCATCTCTCGCTTAAATTTATACTGCAATTCATCTATTTCACAGAAAACTTGATTCCCTATGTCCTCTCATTTCATATCTATTAGTACTCTCTTGTCTGTGACAATTAACCTTTTTCCAGCTTAAATTTCATGGTTTTTCATTTGAAGCACTTCCTTTAAATATCTGCAATGCTCTATTTTCTTTTGTAATCTAAAAAAAAAAATAAAAAACCTAACCAATCACCATAGGCAGTCTAGTTTTCTCTATGTCTACAACTCCTTTAATGCTTAATGACTTATTTCATGCACTAAATCTTTTTCCACAGCCGGATTCCATGTAGCCTGTAAAATATCCTTCTCCTTTTGTTATGTTTTTAATTTTTCTTCCTTCATTGAGAAGTTAGAATACATAGATGTAATTTGGCAAAGAGCAAAAAAGACTATGTTCAAAAAAAAAAGAAGAAAAGAAAAACACATTTTAAAAATTGGATCATTTTATTGGGGGCTCATATAACTCTTATCACAAGCCACACATACATCCATTGTGCACATACATCCATTGTGTCAAGCACTTTTGTACATTTGTTTCCCTCATAGTTCTCAGAACACCTGCTTTCTACTTGAGCCCCCTGGTATCTGCGCCTCATTTTCCACTCCCTCCCACCACCTCCCTCATGAACCCTTGATAATTTATATTTTATTATTATTTTGTCATATCTCACACCATCCATTGTCTCCCTTCACCCATTTCTCTGCTGTCCATTCCCCCAGGGAGGAGGTTATATGTAAATCCTTGTAATCTGTTCTCCTGTTCTACAACATGTTCCCTCCACCCTCCCATTATCGCCCTTCTCACCACTGGTCCTGAAGGATTCTTCTGTCCTGGATTCCCTGTGTTTCCAGTCTTTATCTGTTTGAGTGTCCATCCCTCATTCCAGCTGATTTGTTAGGTAGAATTAGGATCATGGTAGTGGAGTGGGTTGGGGGAAAGAAGCATTTAAGAATTAGAGGAACATGGTGTGTTTCATTGTTGCTACACTGCAACTTGACTGGCTGTGTTAGTTCCGATAGACTAGAGAGAAACAAATTCAAAAACCCTTATATATATGAGAGAGGTTCATATACAAGAGAAATGGAACATTAAGAAAGCAACTCAACACAATCCAATCCAAGCCCACAAGTCAGAGATGAGCCCATATGTTCAATACCAGTCTATAAACCCTTCTTCAGATTTATGGGGCACATACAGGTCAACCACAGGCAAGTGTGTGCAGAGTCTTGTTTATCCAGTGGTGGCAGAAGCATCTCAGTGCTAGCAAAGACCTCTCTGTGGCTTCTAGAACATCTTGACACTGGAAGGAGTCTCTGTGTGGCTTTTCCACATAAAGATGTCTGGTTCCGTCAGGATAAGTTTATGTGGGCTCTCCTCCAGATTGTCTCTTTTTTCCCCGCCCCGCCCCCGTTCAGAATGTCTTACAGGGAGTCAGCCTTGTGTCTTGTCAGTAGAGTGTCTCGAAGGGACTGAGTTGTGATTCTCTCACTTCCAATGGGGAAATACGGCCGGATAACCCAGAATTCTCAGGAGAAAACCATGCCCATACAGAGGTCTCTTTTGCTAGCTCCAGATTCACAGGCTAGATTCCACCCCTACACTCCCAGTCCTGAAATTGATACGAGATTAAATGTTTCTACACTGCTCATCCCTTCCCTGAGATTCTTCTGTGAGGGACTGTCCAATTGCCTACCGATGGACTTTGGGTCCCTACTCATTCATAATAGTATGACAGTTTGTTCTTTGATGTCTGAGAGCTGATCCTCTCAACACCTCGTGAGGCTTCTGCACTTCTTCCATGTGGGCTTTGTTGTTTCTCAGCTAGATGGGCACTTGTTCATCTTAGAGCTTAAGACCCCAGGCTCTATATCTTTTGATAGGTGAGCACCATCAGTTTCTTTACCACACTTGTCTCTGCATCCACTTTGTTTTCAGTGGTCACGTCAGGAATGTGAGCATCTCAGACTGCCAAACTCTTAGAACAATGTATTCTTATATTTGGGGGGGCACTTGAGCAGGGGCGCACTGTCTATATGCTTCCTTAATACTAAACCTATAAATAAATGCGCATAGATCTCTTTCCCCTTCATTGTATATATAAATATATATATATGCCTGTGTTTAGATATCTGTAAATGCCTGTTGCCTCCTAGTTTATTTCTCTATTTCTTTTTACTTTCCTCTTATCCCACTATCATGTTCAGCCTTCATTTGCGTTGCAGTAATTCCTCTCAATTACACTGTCCTTGAGCCAACCCTGACAACCTCCTACACTATCCTCCCCATTGATTTTTGGTCACTTGTTGTTTCCTTGTCCCTGGGTTTGGTAACACTGCCCTCCCTTTTCCCTGTCCCCCTCTTTCCCATGTCCCCTCCGAACTATCATTCCATTGTTCTCTTTTCTGAATTGTTTATCCCACCTATCTCTTGCAGACAGACATGCAGTGATAGCATGTACTGACACTTATGCATTCTTGGACATATTTTCCCCCATTCAACTTTTCAAGAAGCAACACAGCCAGCAAACCAAATAAATGAGTTCTGTATTGTATCTAATAATGAAAAAGCATCAGAGAAACAGTGAATCTGAAAAGTGGGATATGAAGTGGAGTATGGTTGTGATTTCAAATGAGTACATTAGTGAAGGCTTACCAAACATACATCTATGAGTAAAGGTTGGGAGGTATGTGAGCTAACCACGTAGATAATGTGGAAAAAGTATCCCACGTAAAGACAGCAGGTGCTAAGTCCTTTTGCCAAAGCAAAACAAAACAAAAACATATCTGCAGAGGATACTTTTTGCAGAGGAATGACATACATGGGGGCTTCAAAAGTTTATGGAAAAGTTCTCTTATCTTTTAATTTCATTTTTCTTTATATAAAAGCCTGCTATATTTCTTATGTTTTAACAAAAATCACTTTGGTTATTTTGTTGAGCATTGACTTCATAGAGGCTAAGGACTGAAATATGGAAGCTGTTTGGAAGCTATTATAAAAATCCAAGTGTGGGTTGAAAGAATCTTCAATATCTAGAGTGGTGGCAGTGGAATGGGAGAAGTGGTCAAATTTTAGCTGCACTTTTTTATGATAAAGCAGACATTATTCTTAAGACCAGTTATTCTAAAATGATTATAAAATAATGCCCATGAGTGTTACTTTATTACATTATTGCTAATTTAATCAACTTTAGTGCATTTTGAAATAATTTACTTGAAAACAAATTTTATATAGATACCATAAGGATAATACTCTCTTTCTAACTTAGCTAATTGCAGAACTGAAGTTTAGCTGGCTCCTAGTTGGACATTAAGCTTAAGGAATAAACAACTAGTTTTTTATATATGCTTCTCCATTTTCCACAAGGTTTGCATAAGTGAGTTTGGGGTATGAATAGGTGTTTTGATATAAAAAAAGTAAAGTCTAACCACATTATATTGCTGCACTTGAGTAATATCAATTACCTAAATTATAATTTTTGCAAAATGCATAACCTAACTATGTCTTCTGAGTAATTCTCTAGTTTGTCTATTTTCCTCATGTGCATGTGGTATAGGGTAGAGAAACTTCAAGCAAGTCCATTAAAAGATCTGTATGTGTCAAGTCATCTTGTCAGGGGCATTCCTCTTTTTTGCTGCCCCTCTCCTTTATGTAGCATGATAGCTTTTTCCAGGTGATGCTCTCGCCTAGTAAAATATTCGATACATGTTAGATGAAATCCAAGGAGTACACTGACGGGGCTCATGGCAAGACATACCATATTTTCTAGATCTTATGGCTGTCCTGGCACTTTCAGTATTCTTTTCCAGCTCTAGAGTTCAAATTCATCTTTCATCTTTGGCCTTCCTTACTTAATGTCCAAATGTCACATGCACCCGGGTCACATACACCTCAGTCCTCAAACTGACCCCCTTGGACTTCAATGAGGTCGTGTGCATCAGACTTATCCAGCACCCTGAGACCTTTGATATCTTGACTACTGTTTCCAATAACATTGATTTTGGATTAGAGCTAGGTGAAATTCTTGACAACTTTTATCTGTTCTTCATTTATCATGACATTACCTGTTTGTCCGGTTGTGAGGATTTTGCTTTTATTTCTATTGAGTTGTAATCCATACTGACAGCTACAATACTTCATCTTCATCATCAAGTGCTTGAACTCCTCACTTTCAGCAATAAAAATGATGCCATCTGCATAACACAGGTTGTTTTTTAAAAGTCTTCTTCTAATCCTGATGTAAAACTCTTTACATATAAACCAGCTTCGGCAAGCAGATTGCATAAGGATGGTGAAAGGATACCACCCAGATACAATACGTCTCCTGTTTTTAATCTTGTTCTTGATGGCTGTCCCCTGTCCATGTGCTGTTTCCACGTGAGCACAGTGCAGTGTTCTGCAATTCTCATTCTCCGTGTTAACAAGTGTTTGTTCTGATCCACACAAATTCCTTTGTATAACCGAGGAAACAAAAGTGACATTTTTTCCCACTATTCCCAGCTTTGAACCTAGATCCATCTGATTTCAATAATAATATAACTTGTTCACATTCTTTTCTGAATCCAGCCTGCATTTTTGGCAACTCTTGGTCAATGAATTGCTGCAGGCATTGTTGAATGATCATCAGCAAAATTTACTTATACATGATGTGATTTGATAAGCTTCACATCGTATGGGCTAACTTTTCTTTGGAATACAAATATTGATCTCAATATTTGTATTTCTTTGGAATACAAATGTTGAACTGATTGTTCAACAATCAGTTGAACAGGTAGCTGTCTTCCAAATTTCTGTGCTTGTTGAAATATTTTAACTGGGGCCATCAATTCCTGAAGTCTTCTTTTTTATTTTGCTAATGTTTTCAGCAATTTGAATTTCTTTATTTCAGTATTATGGAAGTTATATAACCTCCTCTTGACCTGAACTAGAGGGTGGATTATAACCTGTCCATCAGGTCATAGCCAGTGGTGCCTCTGTGTAAGCCTGACTTTCTTCTGGATATTCTGGGAAATCCTCTCTTCCTCCCTGGAGGCAGGACACACTCTGTGTAACATTCTTGATGACAAGCCAGATGGAGTTACATGATGGAGCCAGAGTCCTGGAGCTGAAGAAACGATATGGAGAACGATGTCAGTGTTGAGATGCTTCCATCTCCACTGGATCCACAAGACTTTTCACCCAGTAACCTGTGATCTCCCCGCATTTGATGTCATTGCATGTATTGCATGAGCACGAAGAGGAATTTATAGACTGGTATTGGACATGTAGGCTAATATCAGACATATGGTCTTTATTTCAACTGGGCTGGGATGTTTCTCAATATACAATTGCTCTTTTATATAAAACTCTTTCTTATACACATATGAGTGTCCATGAATTTGTTTCTCTAGTCAACCCAGACTAAGGTAAGTACTATTGGTTATAATTCATTATGCTATCTCATGAAATGGTTGAATATAGACTAGTTCTTTTTGATGACTGTGTTTTCCTTCCATCTTCTTTTGATACTTCTAACACCATTCAATCTTTTGCCCATAGAAACTTTTTCTGTTGCACTTGAGGTTTCCCATTTCCCCCCATAATTTCTTTCAGTTTTATATACTCTGAAGGTGCCCTTCCTTTTGAGTTTCCTAACCAGACTTTGTACTTTTCACTATTTACTTTAGCTGGTCTTCTCAAGCTAAAGTAATTTTGGAATTTTCTGTTTAGAATTTTCTGTTTTTATTTAAGCATGTCTTCAATTTGCCTCAGCTATTCTGTGTCTAAGAGTACATTTCAGAATCACTTTTGACATCCACTTTAATCTTTTCTTTCCCCCTCCACTGCCCCATCTTTATAACCTCTTACTGTCTTCATCTATGATGTTCTTTGTGCCATTCCGCAGCTTGTCAGATCTTCTGTAATTAGCATTCAATGACTCAAATCCCTTTTGGAAGTGTTCTCAAAATATTTTGGCTCTTGTGGATTCATTTTAATTTCCTTAAACTTTCACTTGAATTTTCATATAAGCAATTGATGGTCTGTTCCACAACCATCCACTGGCTGATGCTATTGAGCATCCAGATTGTTTATTCTCACAAAGATAGTCAATTTGGTTTTTTATCTTTCCTCTGGATATGCCCATGCATGTAGTCAGAACTCATGATTTTATAAAATGGAAATGTCCATGAAAAAAATCATTAGTATAGCAAAATTATACATGATTTCCTGCCTAATTTCAATCACCAAGGTTCTATTTTCCAGCACCAATCCATCTTCTTTCTTTCCAACTTCATATTCCAATTGCCAATAATTATCAATGGCTTTTGATTGCATATTTGATCAACTTGAGACTGGAGGTATGGGTAGAGTTCTTATCTTTTCATCACTACATTTAGAGTTTGGTACATGAATATAAACTACAGTGATATTGACTGCATTTTCTTGAAGGCAGATTTTTGGCAAGTTTCTTAAAAAAACACATACATGAGGGATATCTATGTCAGTACAGGTAGATAGCAGAAAAAATTCATAAACATACATATTTGTAGAAGAAAGAGTTTTATTATAAAGGGTAATTTTACATTAAGAAAGCATTCCAATCCAATCCAGTTTGTGTTAGTCCAGGTAAACTAGAGGAACAAATTTATAGACACGCATATGGATATGAGGAAAAGGTTTGTATACAAGAGAAATGGAACACTGAGAAAATATCCCAACCCTGTCCAAAGTCATAAGTCCGATACTAGCCCATATGCCTGATGCCAGTCTATAACATCTCCTCCCAACTCACGAAGTCACAGGTCAGTGGGTGCAGAATCCCCGTGCTGGCAGTGGTCTCCCCATGGCTCCTCGCTTCCAGGGATCAGGGTTCATCAACATCATCCAGTGGTGGCAGAAGCAGCTCATCGCTGGCAGAGGTCCCCACGTGGCCTCTCCAGCTTCAGAGGTCTGGCTCTATCAGGGCAAAGACGTGTGGCTTCTCCTCTGATGCTGCCATCTTGTTTTGTCTGTGATTCATTGTCTCTGAGACTAACTCCCAACAACTAGGGAGATAGCTTCTCATCTTCACGAGGGAAATAACGTGAGATTTCCCAGACGTATCAGGAGAAAGCCATCCCACACGGAGGCCTCATTGACTACTCAATGGCTATCTCCAGATTAACAAGGCAGACTCCACACCTACATCTCAATAATGAAATTAACATAAGCACATGACCGCCACACAGTTCAAGCCCATATGTCTGGTATTAGTCCATATGTCCAATTCCAATATATAAAGTCCTCTTCAGACTCATGAAACTCATGCAATGATGCCAGAATGATCATAGACCAGTGGGTAGAAAGCATTCTGAATCCAGTGGCATTGTAAGTATCTCATCATTGTCAGGGGTCTACATGTGGCTTCTCCAGTTGCCAGGGCATTGAGTTTATCAGCATGTGTCTTGTTAGTAGAGATTATCAATGGAAAGAGAAAGAGTATGTTTTCCACCTCCAGGAAGAAAATACAAGAGTTGCCAGAATTCTCAGGAGAAGACTATGCCCACACAGAGACCTCACTGGATATATCTTGCTTGACAGGTTACACTCTAACCCTTCACTCATAATCTCTCAAATTGACACCAGAGTATGTATCTACTGCAGACCACCTCTTGTCAATTTCACTCTTTCACATAACTCTTTAACCAGGTATAATTTTCAAACAAATAATAAGATCACATCTGTACCTAGAGGATAAAACAAAAAAGCAAACCTTTAAATATGTGCCACCCTCATTCAAACATAACATTGTGTAAGCAAATAAAACAAAAATACCCTATGCGTAACAACTGTAGTTAAGTAACATTTAAACATCAATCCTATCATCCTACAACTATATTCCCCCACCTGTGAAAGTTTGTACCACCACATTACCCCTTTATCCCTCATTTTGGGTATACAATTTCTGTATTGCCCATTTACATCAGCCCAGAGTTCTGAGGAGACAATCACGTTCTTTGATGTGAAGAATCTTTATTCTAGTTGGAACCTTTGAAGTCTGCATCCACAAGCAAAGTCAAATCAGGACAGGTCATCCATAAAGTCTATAGCAATATGCACCAGTTTACAGGCTCAAATAACTTTCTCTTGATCTGGTCAGGTTCTGGTCAACCCAATGTGGGCTGCCTCACTTAGTCTCCCCAGGGTGCCCCATTAGTCACCTGGTCTTTAGACCACGGCCCTATCACAAATTTTCAACAAGCTTAACCCCCTTGCGCTAAGTCATGAACTTCAGTCCATTCAACCCACTTTCATCTTCTCTAGTTTCTATAAACCAGGTCCACAGGTGTCAGTGGCCAAACGCAATCCATAACTTATTGCTACATTTTATCCCACTTTCACTCAACAAGTGGATCCAGGTGATCACCTAGCATGCATTTCAGCCTGTCCACAGGGTCCCTTTGATGTTCAGTCCCAGAAAGGAGTCTTCTTCATGGTTCCAGATTTTTTCCCAACTACTGGCATAAATCACTGGTTCAAAATTTCAGAGAGTTCCTTTTATCTTTCAATCTTGTCTCAAGGCAAGTCTAGTGGAATGAAAAGATCCTGAGAAATCCAAAGCACTGTGTGGGGGCATGTCCTTTCAAAGCTTTCTTTGCAGGTGTGACCCAAAGTCATCTAAAGGTCAAATTTTAATATCCGGTGAAGTGCCAAGCACTCCTGCACACACACTCCACCCCGTAACTCCATTCCATCCATGCAGAAATCTACAACTGAGATTCCTCAGAGGCTATTTTTCCATTCCTGGTCTGTTGCACTCCCCTATTGGTTTGCCCCCATTTGAATGAGTCAGAGCGACTGTTCTCTCTGAACTGTTTCTTCATTGCTGTCCTCTGTGAAGTAGGGGACATCATGCCTTGACCTGAATTCAGCCTGCTGTCCTGTGTGAAAAACTGCTCTGAGCAGGAATGTCACCTTCAAGAACTGGCGCAGAGTAATGAGGTTTGCTCTTCTCTCTCTCTTTCTTTCTCTCTCTCTCTCTCTCTCTCTCTCTCTCTCTCTCTTTTTCTCTCTCTCTATCTCTCCTATTCCTGTGGAGACATAAATAATATGCTCCCCTTGTATGGATTAGTTCCCTGGTCTCACACAGCCAACTTTTTTCTTGCCCTACTCCTCTGTGTGCCATAAAGTCATATGAGAGGGAGAGGTTGGGGTGAGGGTGGAGGGAGAAGAGAAGACTCCATTTTACTAGCTGACTTAGTCTTGTTTTTGTGCCAACCTTGTAGAAATGTCCATGTTGTAAACTATCTTTCAAGAGAGCCATGTGGCAGGAAATTGAGGCATCCTTCAGGAGCTGAGGTAAGGTTGAACCTGAGGTTTTTATGGAAAAACAGCAAAAAAGAAAAAAAGGAAATCCTGATGCTCTCACACCTAAAATTAAAAATAAATAAATGCTTCCTCTTATTCCACCCCCTCCAGATTAAAGGTAGTCTTCTCTATTTGATATCCATATGTGAATGTACACCAGCTTAAAACTTGATTCTATTCTGATGAGACCCTGAAGCAAATTACCCAGAAAAGATTTTCCTAGAGTTATGACCAACAGAAAATGCAAGATAACAAATGTGTGTTGTTTTAAACTGTTAAGTCTCTGTTCATCTGTGTCGCCTAGCAGTAGAGAAGGCCTTTCAACTGCTTTGACACAATGATCAAAGGACAAAAGTGTCAACTTCATGTGACTGGAATTGGTGTACCCAAAAAAATAGAACTAAAAGCTTAAAACAAAACTGCCACTGTCGTTATCATTGTTGTTGTTTTGTTTGCTACTATCAAGTCAGCTGTCAGCCCCTGCACACTAGGTCAACTTTCTGAATAGAGTTCACTTTCTATAATCTTTACAGAAATAGTTTGTCAGGCCTTATTTCCAAAACTTCAGGATGAGTCCAATTTTCCAACTTCTGGGTTACCAGCCAAGAACAAACTGCTGTGTCCTCCAGCTTCCTATACCATCATAGAGAGAATGATTGAAATCGGGGGCAACATATGAAAGCCAGGACCAAAGTCTCTGGAGCTCATATCAGACTCAGATTTCCTCCAAAGTTACTAAAGCAACTTCTGAGAGTTAATCTCAGAAATAACAATTCTGAGATTCCCACAATTCCAGATAACACCTTTATGGCAGTTGCATTCTCTGGTGCCAATTTGATTGAGAGTGTAGGGATGGAGTCTAGTCCGTCAATCTGGAGAAAGTCAGTGAGACTTCTTTGTGGGTGTGGCTTTCTCTGAGAATTCTGGCAACTCTCATGACATTTCCCCTGTGGAGATGAGAGACCATCAACTCAGTCCCTGGGAGATGTTCTACTGAAAAGACAAAATGGCAGCATGCTTATAGACTCTGAGTCCGGGAGGAGCCAGAGGAGAAGCCACATGGGCTTACCCTAATGGAACCAGACCTCTGGGGCCGGAGAAACCACAAGGAGACTCCTGTCAGTGCTGAGATGCTTGGAAGGCCACAGGGAGACCCCTACCAGCATTGAGATGCTTCTACTGGCACTGGATACACAAGTCTCTGCACCCACTGGCCTGTGATTGTCCTGGCATCATTGCATGTGCCTTGTGGGTCTGAAGAGGACTAATGAATTGGTATCAGATATATGGGCTAATATTGGACTTATGGACTGGACTGGGTTGGGGTACTTTCTCAATGTTTCATTCCTCTTGCACATAAACCTCTTCCTTAAATACATATGTGTGTTTATGAATTTGTTTCTGTAGTTTGCCAGGGCTAACACATCTTATAAAGACAATAAAAAATAGCAAACACAAAGACTAGACATTCATTGAGCTCCTGTTTGTTCTAGATCTTCTGCTAGACCTTCATTGTACTGTAATGAAGCAAACAGTCATGATCATTGTTCTTTTAGTCTGATAAAGAAAAGAAATCATAATAAAAATCATAAAATAAATTGAAAATCATGAATTTAATAAGGAACATAAAAGAGGGACTTTTAGGATGTGAGATGAAAATCTTTGTTCTAGTCCGGTAGACCTCTATAGGAAATAGCACTTGAACTGAACTATGTGTAGGATTTCCCTACTTAAAAGGGGGGAGGAGGGGAAAGACAGCAAAAGAATTCTAAAAAGAGAAACATTAAAAAATATGCAGACAGTTAAAATGTAAAAATGAAATTTTTTTCAGCTTTTCACCAACCCAGGATTGATGAACCCAATGGGATAGAAAGTATTGGCATTGGGCATGGAATGGAGTGGAGGGAAGGGTGATAAAAGGAATATGATGTCAATGTACCCAGAAAGAAATAACATGTTTTCAAACTTACAACTGAAGCAATGGTACAATTCTGCTTGATGAGATTGAACAATACAATGACATGACATATGAGTTAATTCCTAAGTAAGAATAAATTGAAAAATCAAAAACAAAACAAGCATAGATCCAGAAATGGTTTGGGGACTGAAATTAAATCCCAGCTCCAATTTCAGTCATTATATCTTGACATGTTCAATACTAATCTCTAGGAGGGTGCTATCACAAAAAGTGGTGAAGAATTTAGATGGTGTCTATCAGATAAAATAGCATCTGGGCTATTCAAGGCTGGGCTCTGAACAAGCAGTTATCTGAGTAGGACATCAACAAAGTTCATTGGGAAGAAATATACCATCATCAGTCACCAAAGGAGTGTGAAACATATAATCTGAATTTGAAGGGAGGGATTCATATCAGAGCCTAAAGTCTAAGACTGCTTTGCTGATGACTAAGAAAGACAGTGACAACCCAAGATTCATTAGGGGAACTATACAGAAAGAAACTTCTGGTGAGCTCCCTCAATTCACAATTGAGGGAGTGGAGGAAAATCATCACAAAACAGAATACATTAGTGAGTTGAATATAGAATGTCAAAAGACAGAAGTCTGACTTAAACAGCTAAAATTTTTAAGCAGATTCCCATTGAGACCTGATCAAAACTCTTATTTATTTGGGAGTTTTTTGTTTGGTTTTTGATTGGACATTTTAGGGAGTATCTTGGAGTGCTATGTCATTTGGGGTCACTCTCGAAGTTGCGGTACAATTTTTTTTTTTAATGGGGGGTGAAGCAGGGACTAGTAAAAGCAGAACTGATGAACCTATAGAGTTAGCAAGTGGGATAAGGGTTTTGGGGTGAGGGGGCACATAGTTGTGAGGGGGTGAAGGGGTGATGATATCTAGGGGTACATATAGAAAAAGAATGTTTGGAAAATGTTTGTGGTAGCAAATGCACAAACCTGCAGCTGGATGTGATTGAACTATGGAATATATGGAATATCTCGTATATCTAGTGTATACTATATATGATATATGTATATAGCAATTCCAATTAATATAATAAAAATAATAAGAAAAAGTGGAAGAAGAATCTTTATCCAGAGTGGAAAGAACTTGCATGAATAAAAGTGACTCTGGTGGTACCTTGGAACCAGGATATAAAAAACCTCTTGGTCAAATTATTCTGAGAGCAATGGAAACCCAATACAAGGTTTTAAGCATAGAATAAAAATGATATTTGCATTTTAAACTTGTGCCCTGGATGTGGTATGGTGAATAGGCTGTAAGGCTGCCAGAGTGGATGTGAGGAGGCTATTTAGCTAGCAATTGCAGTATCCATGACAGAGATAATGTTAGCTTGAATAAAAGTGTGAGTAAAAAAGAGAAAGAAGTGAATACATTTGAGATATATTTGAAGACGAAATTGACAGTGTGAACTTATTTTGTATTCAAAAGTTAGTTAAAATGTTTACAGACAATTGCGCATATAATTTAATCTCTATGGGATAGAGTTTTGTGGGCATGTCTTTTTCAGAGTCATGCTTCCAATTATATATGGGGAAATAAGTAATGTATGGTGTATATAAAATGTGGAATTACAGTAAAGTTATTCTGGATCAAGTACAAATAAAATTTGAGAGAAAGGTTAAAAACAAACTATTTGGAAAAGGAAGATAAAAGAAAGAAGATATATAGTATAATTTTAAAAATATTTGGAAACACGGAATTCTCATGCAAAAGATTCATAATCAAGTTCTTTCCACTAGTATTTACTGACTCCAAAATTCTATGAAGCTCTTTTAACATCTGAAATCTTTGTTCAGATTATATCATCTGAAGTCAATAGGCTTGAAATGAATTCCTCTTTCCAATAACATTGAGATGTTGAGTGACAAAAAGTAATAGCTGAGAAAAGGTCTTCATAAATATTATTTATTATTAAGAATGTGTGGCTACTACATTAGTTAAAAATAATAGAAAGTTATTGGGAATGGAGTTTATTTAAAAGGATGCAGTCTAACTAATCGATATAATACTAATATTGGTCAAAAGCTGACCACAAATTCATGTCTTTTAAAAATTACTAGTTTAATTTTAAAAAAAGGCATTAGTTTCCTTTCAGCATTGTGTCTCCAAATACAGCTTTAGACAATAGACTGAGTAGGTTTAATTCCTCTATATTTTTGAAGAGATACTTAAATTTCCTTGACTTCAGTTTTCTCATCTGTTATATTAAAATTCTATGTATGTGATTGTGATAAAATGAAATGACCTGGTGCATACAAATCACTTTAAAGAGAGTTACTGGGTGGTGCTGTCAGGTACGTGCAAATTGATTTCTATGACAGTCGGAAAGGACAGAATGAAACACTGCCTGGTCCTGTACCACCTTGACCATCATTGCTACGTTTGGCCCATTTGTCAGCCTCTGTGTCACTATGGAGTGTCTTTGCTGATCCTCTACCCATCATGACGACCTTCTCCAGAGCCTGGTCATTCCTGATGATGTGTTCAAAGTACATGAGACAAAATCTTAACATTCTCTCTTTCTTTTTGTTTGGGATAAACTGATTTATCAGTAAAGTCTCAAGTCTATTTCAATTTTACTTTTTCTCCTTCTTTTGGATTTGTTTTCTTTTGAGCTACTGAAACTACTTTTTACATGAGATTTATTATCTCCTTCCCAGTCCTTCTCCTCTCCTGGTCTTTTCCTATTTATTAAGGAGTGCTTTTTTGGTGTATAAACCATGTTCAACAATCTCATTTCTAAGAAGCATTTTGGCTGCTGTGATGAAGTAAAATTTCTAAATGTGGTTCTGTGAATGCAAATAAAATAAAATTCATGACATTATCAATATTTTTCTTTGTTTATTATTATGTAACTTATTGATCCAATTGTGAGGACTTGAGTTTATTTGTGATGTGATTCATATGGAAACTTTAATGCTTGCTTTCATCAATAAGTGGCCAAAGTCCTTCTCATTTTCAGCAAACAAGTTTTATTATCTGAATATTACAGGTTATTTAATGGGATTATTCAATTCTGATGTCTCCTTATTTTTCATATAGTTCTGCTTCCTATTTCCTTAGCATATAGAGTGAAAAAGTATGGTAAAGTAATATAATTCTGATGTCTGTGTTTGTTTACCTTTACCAGACACTGTCTTCTTGTTTTGTTGGAATTTACTGACATTTGGTCTATGCTTTTGCACTGCATGAACATAATCAATGAATGGAATTGCCACTCATATAGTGCTATCCATAACTTATTAAAATATATTATATCTAGAGTAGAAGAGTCAAAGTTCCAGTAAATGCTTTTCTGGCATTCTCTATTTTCTGCCCACATCCAACTGATGGCAGCAGTGATAACCTGTGTTCCACATCCTATTCTGAACCTGACTTGCCTTTCTGGCAGTTTTCTGTCCCAAACCACTTTAAATGATGCACCATTGCAACCGTTTCTGATTGATCTTCATTTGTACTATTGCTATACTATAGGGAGGCACAAGTGTGGTCATACTTTTTAAATCACTCAAGGACCAGGGCTGCTTTCCTCAGGATGTAACTGGGTATCTTCTGAAGTAGGCATTCTTGGAATGTAGATTCTTGGAAAGGTTATTCATGATAATAAACTAGGGCTGATGACAAGAGAAGGAGACTGGTGACTTAGCAGGTTAGTGATTTGTCTGGGAACAGCAGATTTGTTCAAATCAGGCAGTCATTCAGGTAGAGAAAGATAAGGCTGCCTGCTCTCCTGAGGATTGATACTCTCTAAAACCACGAGGGGCAGGGCTGCACTGTCCTACAGAATTACTATGAGCTGTAATCAATTTGACGACTGCAGCAAAAGCAAGAGATGATCTGCAAACTATTTGATAACATGAATTGCTGAAGAGATTGTGTTTAATCAACCTGAGGTTCTTCATGCAGTCTGTCTCTATATAAGCAGTTAATTTTTAAGTCAGGAATTTAAGAAATATCAATTTTTGTGGACTCTGGACTCATGATAAGTTATTTGAGTGGTCACTTTGCAATTTTCTTGATTTCTCAAAATAACTGACTATTTCAATGGGTTTTTCCAAAGTTTTCCAGAATCTGCATATCTATCCCCAATTTTTTTAAATTAATACTTCTTTGAAATCCAGTAACCACAAATTCAATGACTCAGCGATTATAAAGCCCATAGATAGCATCTAGTATCACATTTGGTACAGATACTAAAGTTCTTTAAAAATGAAAGAGATGTGTTTCGGTGTTTCAGGGAAGGGAGGGTGTGTGTACAGATTTGGTGGGGGTTAAAAGGGAGATGCTGTCAAGGAGTCCAGGAAGGAAACTGGTGTCGTGGCAAAGGCATCATTCTGCTTGGTGTGCTCTGGATCCAATTTGAAGATCCATATTGTATTCCATAGTTATTGTTGCTATTAAATGTCAGCAGATTGATTCTAATTCCTGGTCACACTATGTACAACAGATGGAAACGCTGTCCAGTCCTGCACCATTTTCACAATTGTTATGCCTGTTCCCATTTTTAGAGCTACCATTTCAATCCATCCCATCCTCTTTCTCACTGCCACTCCAGTTTAGCAAGGATGATGTCGATCTCCAGGTCCCGCCCCTCTTAACAACCTGGCCAAAGTACGTGAGACAAAGTCTCACCATCTTGGCCTCTAAGTACACACTGTATTAAAGTCTCATCAGCAACATATGAGAGTTTTTTATGTTTTTTGGGGGGCATCACTGCCCTCTGGTGGGAGTGGGAGGCCCACCTATGCTCCTGGAGAGCTGCTGCTGGATTTGAACCACCAAGCCAGTGGGCCGCAGTCCTGCACTCAACCACTACGCCACCAGGGCTCAACCTGTATGAGAGTTTTAATCTCTCCACAGCCTCATCGACATTGACTGCTTCTGTTTTATTGAACTTTGCTATTGATTCTGGGATAAGATGCTACTCCATGGTTTTGATCTGCATCTCTCCAATGAATGATGTTGTAGTGGAAAAATCAACAGCAAACGACCTCTTCAGAGCATCGGAGAGCAAGGATGTTGCATGGAGACTAAGGTGCATGTGATGGAGTCGTGTATTTTCAATCAGCTCCTGTGCATGTGAAATTTCGACATCAAATAAAGCAGACCCAAAAAAGTATCAAGGCATTTGAATTATAATGCTGGCAATGGATACTGAAAGCACGATGACCGCCCAAAGAAGACCTGTTTTGGAAGAAAAACAGCAACAAGTTGTTCCGCAACTTTGGAAAAATATCCTCCACTTCACAGTTCTTAGCAATCAGAAATTACAGAGGAGCAAATGAGGAGGCAGTGGGCAAAAGAGAAAGGCTGCTGCCAAGCGGGATGGACGGTGGCTACAACCATAGGCTCAGGCCTAGGGACGGTCGTGAGGATGGCACGGGCCGTGTGGTATTTCCTTCTGTGGTGCACAGGGTCGCCGTGAGTCCAAATGGACTCAGTGACACCTCCCCCCAACGAGTTCCAGAGACAGCAGGTGATTTTCTCAACTACCAGTGAGGAAAGCGTAAATATGAGTCTGTGTGCCTCCACCGTCAAGGACAGGTAAATGAGTAGAATGTTTTAAAAAGGAAGCCTCTTAGGAAGAAGATTTGGAGGTATGAAACCTCTGGCTCTCACTTTCACATAGGCTACATTAGGTTTTCGCTATTATTAATATTAAGCATTCCCCGTAATTCTTTAGAAGGTAAATTTTACCATCTTTTAAAATTAGCAAGCTTCTGAGAACGTTATTTCTCCAGATCAGCAATGGACACAAGCTCTGTAAGCTTTGCCAAAGTTCCTTCTTTGAAAGGCTGCTAAATGACATCATTGTAACAATGGGTTATTAAGACAATATAATGCTAAGAAACATGTGTCTTTGTTAGTCTCGGCTTCAAACAAAAGTAGCAAGTGTTTAGACCAAAGAGATGATAAAAATCAAACAAACAGGCTGAAAAAAAAACCCACAGCATGATTTTAAACATGTGAAATTGCTGCTGCCAAGGAATCGGTAGCCCTGACCAACATCTGTCTTTCCCACTTCTTCGGATTATTTTCCAACCATGGGAACCACAGGAATGGACTCCAGGCAAATGAAACCGTGCACATGTGACGGTGCTGCCTGCCTCAGAGTAAATGTAAAATCTCATCCTGGATGGACTTTCACTCTGCTAACCAATGCAATCTTGCCTTTAAGATTACCTGTCTTTAAGCAGGAGTCAGTGAGCTTGGGTGATGAATGGCACAATCTATAAAGTATAGGAAAGTATTAAATCCAGAACGTTCCATTTTTCTTTGAAACTCTTTTAACAGGTGACTAAAGAAATAAGTTTAACTAATCTACTATATATGTAAATATATATGGTATGCTGCCATATTTAAGCATTCAAATTCATCTTGGCTACTCTAAATCTCACAATGTCTCATGTTCTCTTGGAATACAAGCCATGTCAGTGCTCTACTTTGGGGCTCTGGTTTTTGGCAAAAAACAGCAGGCCTTTCTTGCTCCATGCACCTGACGTCACTCCATGTGACTTCTTTTTGTTTCCACAAGTAAAGAAAGAGATGAAAGGTCAGCAATTTGACAATGAAGAAAAAATGAGAGGTGCTGTCAGCCACCCTAAAAGAAAAGTTTTTAAACATGTTGCCAAGAATGCAATAGCAGATTTTACAAATGTATTAAGTGTAATGGAGAGCATTTTGGAGGTGATAAGGTTGTTTCATTTATCACAAAATAAAGAAACAAATGGCATAGCTTCAAGAGAGTGAGCCCTGATGGTGACACACCACTGACATACAGCTTAATATAAACAAACAGAAGCAGAATATAACAGAATGGCTGACACAGGGTTGCCAGCATAATACATATCTTAATACAGCACATGAGGTATTGATGTACCAAGATCTTATTGGTTCACCAATCAAGATTGCACCACTCTTGGTAGAGCTGTCTTCTTCCTCAGACATCATGTGTTTTCTGGTTTAACTCCTCAGGTTACAAGGGTTTCTGGGTTAGAGTCTAGTTCAACCAGTGGAATTCCCATTGGGGGTCTAACCATTCAGGCTATGGAGTATGACACCCCGAAGATCCAGGATTCAGTGTTGCAGTGCTCTGCTGCAGCCAGCCTGGGTTCCCGGGATACCCCCAGACACCCTAGGTCAATTCTGCCTTCTCCCTGTGTGCCACTCCATACCCTCCCTATCTACTGATCCCAAGAGCAACCTCAGGCTCTGCTCCCCAACACATGGCAGTCAGCCTTTCCTATGTTCGCTGCAAAACACAAGCACCACATTTTTGCCCAAACTTGACCATTCCCTTCTCCTATGCTGGCCCTCTCATCAGTAAGCTTCATTCTTCTGACAGGGCTACCTCCCACTTGAGGGGACCTCACGCTAGATCCACAAGTCTAACACTCAGCAGGGAGCATTCCCTCACTGTCTCCCCCGACCACTTGACCCTAGCTGCCATGCCCTTTGGCCAGGTGACCTATACTATACTTACTTGGAGTGGATGATGTGTGGTTCATTGGCGTTAGTCCATCTCTTTACCAGGCTACCTCTACCCCACCAGAAGACTGGAATTCCCACAAACTTGAACATGTGCCTGTTCTGCTTCTTCGTAACTTCAGTGGACTCATAGAGTGTTTGTCCTTTTGACTTGACTAATTTCACTCAGCATACTGTCTTCCAGATTCCTCCATGAATTGATATGTTTAATGGTTTCATCACTGTGTGTTAGGGTTGTGTAGTATTCCAATGTGTGTATGTCACAACGTTTCCTTATCTACTCTTCTATTGATGGAAATTTAGGCTCTTTCCAGCTTCTTGCTATTGTGAACTGTGCTGTGATGACCACGGTAGGCAAACATCTGCTCATACTTTGTTTCTTATTGCTTTCGGGTATATACACCCAGAAATGGTATTGCTGGGTCATATCGTGGTTCAATTTCCATCTGCTTTAGGTGTCTCCATATCACCTTCCAAGATGGTTGTACATATTTACAAGTCCACCAACAATGGATAAGAGTTCGTATCTCATCATACTCTCTCCAACATTTGGTGTTCAGCTTTTTGATTTTTCAAACTAGGTTACAGTAATGTGCATAAGGTAGTATATAGGTAGTATCTCACTGTTGTTTTGACTTGTGTTTTCCGTATGACTAACGACCTGAAGCATGTATTTCTTCATGTATTTGTGACCTTGTCTGTTTCTTCTTTTGTTATTGGTCTGTTCATGTTCTTAAGGAGAGAGTGCTTTTTCAAGTATTTGTCCATGTCCTCCAAATTATTAAGCTTTCTGAAATGCAGTCTTTCACAGTACTGTGTAATTAATCTTTTTATTTCATTGAGGTGTATTGTGACTTTCCTTGCTTCATTCCTAATTGTCGTTATAGACATCTGGTCCTTCTTTTTCTTTGTTAAGTTTGCTAGTCGTTTGCCAATTTCGTTGATTCTTTCAAAAAACCAACTTTTTTGCTCTGTGGGTTCTTTTCGTTGCTCTGCTTTCGTGTTCTTTCTTTCTACTCTAATTTTTATGATGTCTCTTTTTTTGCTCTTAGAGGGGTTATACTGTTGCCTCTGCTATAGCTGTTGGAGGTGCTGGGTTATGGTGTTGACCGTACTTTTCTCCTAGTTTTACATATGTGCATTTATTGCAGTGCACATATGCACATCAGTGATCTCTGATAACTACTTTTGCTGTGTCCCATAGGTTTGGGTATGTTGCATCATCATTCTTATTGGTTTCCAGGAACTTCTTAAATTTTTCTCTAATTTGGCTAATTCCTTTGTGTGTGTGTGTGTGTGTGTGTGTGTGTGTGTCTGAGAAACATGTATGTTATTAAGTGTCCAAGTGTTTATCTTTGCTTTTTTGTTCTTTCATTTGCTAATTTCCAAGTTTATGGTGCTGTGATCGTAGAAAGTAGTCAGAATTTTCTCAAGGTTGCTTTGTACCCCAACATGTGGTCTAATTGCATTGGAGTAGCATGTGTGTATGTTTTTTTTTAATATTGGTTGGAGAGCAAAACTATCAGAAAATGCATATTTGACCAAGTTGTTTTATTGTGTTTTTCAGTTCTTCAATTTCTTTATTGAGTATCTTTGTTTGCTTGTTTTTTTGGGGTGGGGCATCACTGCCCTCTGGTGGTGGGAGTAGGAGGCCCAGCCTTTGTTCCTGTGAATCCCCTGCTGGAATTGAACCTCCATCCCAGTGGGCCACAGTCCCGCGCACAACCATTATGTCACTGGGGCTCAGCTATTGAGTTTCTTACCTGTGGCTCTATCTTTCTTTGAGAGTTGTATATGGACATAACCTAGTATAATATTTGATCCCATGAATTATGTTTGCATCTCTTTGAAAATTTAGTTGACAAATTTTGAGGGTCTTTCATTAACCACATGTATGTTTATTACATTTATAGGCTCTTGATCTACTGGTCCATGAGCATTATGCAATGCCCATTCTTATCCCTTGCTATGTCATATATATAGGTCAACTTTGTCTCTGATAAATATTGCCATGCCCCCCCCTTTATAAATTACCACTTACTTGGTAAATTTTTTTTGTCATCCTTTGACTCTCAGTCTATTTTTGTATGTGATTTTGAGATGTGTCTGTTGAAAGCAGCAGAATGATGGACTCTATTTTCTAGTCCAGTCTTTTCATCAATGCATTTAAACCTTTACCATTCAGTGAAATTAAATCTAAATGAAGATTAATTTCTGTCATCTCATGCTATTTGTGTTTGGTACTTTCCTTTCTTCTCCTTTACAGGATGGTGTGTGTGTGAGAAGACATTATTTTTGGTTTCATATTTCCATTGGCTCTGTAATGCTTTGGGTACTGGCTTCGATGTGTTGGTTTCTTGGTGGTGTCATACCCTGTGGTGGTCCCATGTATTACAGTGGTTGGTTTTCTGCCAATAAAGGACTGGAAAGTATTTTTTGTAATGCTGGTTTTGCTTTTACAAATTAACTAAATGTTATTTTATTGGAAAAAACTTTAATATCTCTTTCAATTTTGATAGAGATCTTTTCTCAATAATGGATTCTTGGATTACAGTTGTTTTACTTAAACTTCTGAAACATGTAGCTTTAGTTTCCTCCTTTTTTCATGGTTTCTGAGTAGAGGTTTGAGCTTATTCTTAGCTGTTTACATTTATATGTTACTGCATTTTTCTCTGGAGCTGCTCTCATGATTTTCTCTTTTTCCTTGAAATTGGACAATTTGGCTGCTACGTGCACCAATGTGGTTTGGTGTGGGAGGTGGGGGCGGTTTTATCCAATTGGTGTTCTCCTGAATGGTTTTTGTCTCCTTCTTTGTGATATTGGACCATTTTCTTCTAAGAATCCCTTTACCATTTTAACTGTAGGCTTATGTTGGCTATTGTTTGCATCGAATCTTGTGTGAAGTGATCATGGAGCGCAATCTTCTGGGATGTGTGGGGTGAGGAGCTGGCTCTTGAGGTGAGGGCCAGATTCGCAAGGTGCTGAGAAATGAACCATCAGTAGATGAGGAGGTAGTGTTAGTCGGTTGAGATGGCTGATTAAGGTATTAAAGGCTCTAGAGTATGGTCTAATTGGTGGTATAAATCATAGCAATACTTCTCTTAGGTGTAGCAATTTTTGATGAGTTGAAGAAGAGAGTTATGGGACATGTGATTTCACTAGGTGAGTTAAAAGAGGTTTTGTCTTGCCAATGTGGAGGGAACAAGTTTTGGAGCAATGCTTCTCAATCTTTCTAGTGCCATAACCCTTGAATCCAGTTCCTCATGTTGTGGTGTCCCCCAACCATGAAATTATTTTCACTGCTACTTCATAACTATAATTTTGCTGCTATTATGAATCATCATATAGCTATCTGATATGCGGGATGTATTTTCATTGTTACGAATTTAAAATAATTAAAGCATAGTGAGTATACACAGAACAACATGTAACTATATATTGTGAAATATTTATTTCTAATTACAAATAAATTAGATTTTTTCTTGACACATGGTGTAGCGTGGGTAACAGTCTTCATGCTAGGTACTCATATATGGGTTTACCTGCATGTTGGCAGACCCGCCTGGAGATGGATAGATTAGCATTGTCTTGATTCCTAAGACCCTGGAGAAATATGTGTTTTCCAATGATCTTTGGTAACCCCTGTGAAAGGATGCTTCTGACCCCAAGGAGGTCACAATCCACAGGTTGAAGACCTCTGCTGTAGAGATTATTTTGGATGGGGTAAGGGAAGGGTATAAAGAATCTGCCAGTCCCTTATTGACTGTGTATGATGTAGTTCTGTAGCTCAGAACTATCCACTTCTTAGTCATAGTTCTTGGGTATAAATGGACTATTATAGAGGGTGCCCCATAAAAATAGGCTTCTTATCGGAGAGTGATCCATCCTGTGGTGGGAAAGCCACTGAAAAACCCAGAAATACTGGGTTCCATTTTTCTGGCAGGGGGAGGAGCTTTGTGTTTTCTTTCTCAAAACATAATAGGAGTACTTCTACTCATGTCCTAGGACCCTGTTGCAGAATCCAACAGCTCCTCTGTTTTCCAGTGCTTACAGTGTGTCTACCTGCCTGGAGCTACTGATATGCAGGAGGGATCTGGGCCTTGGCTAGGGATTCACCAATGGGAACCCTTCTTGGAAGGCTGCCGCAGTCCCCAGTGTCCACGGCATCCAGATTCCATGTGGGTGTCTGTGTGAGATCCCTCAAGTGTAGACAATCCCAGTTGTTCTTTGTGACAGCGAGCCACTGAATGGGGGTGATTCAGGGGGGAAAGGGAAAATACAGAAACCTTTTTAAAAACCAGGAATTGCCTAGCACTGGCAACTGATGCAAAGCGGGGCTGTCATTGTGGAAGGGACCACGTGTGTGACAAGCACAGGTGTGCTTTCTATGGGAGAATGAACCAAAGATAGCTTTAGGGTGCTGTGAGACCTGGTCTCACGTTCCAGCCCCACTCAAATGACTACCCTTTCCTCAAATCTAGTGAGCTGTTTGTGTGAACAATCCTCTATCAGTGCCATCTTTCTGGAACTCCTCTATATTTATATTTATGTTTTTTATAAGTCTTTATATTGTTTACCAAGTCAGTCATCTGTGTTGGGCTTAGACTTACCTGATTTTACCATCCATATTTTGCTTATATATAAATATTTTCCCATGATCTGCATATTTTTTACATTTAAGCTTCACTCTACACACGGTCTGGTCTACTCAACTTACAACTAGTATGGGTTGAAGGTGTCCACTTTGGACAAGGGGTGGACTCTGAACCCTTAGCTTATGCACAGATGTGAGTTTATCAAAGTCATGGACCACTTGAATTCGCCCAAGCCTAAGAAGGTAAATGTAGCTCGTCAAGCCAACACATGCTGTGGGTCGCAGATGCCTCCCTCCTGTTGGCTACTCTGTCAATTGCTCCTGTGTGTTCACGATGTACTAGGTGGCAAGGGGCAGTGTGATAGTGCCACTTATCCTTGTCTACCTGTCCAATTTCTTAAAAATTTGTGTGTGGGAGGGCGTACATAGGGGACAAAACCTTCAAAGGCTGTTCAAGAAGACAAAGTCAAATAGTATAATGAAACTTGAAAAGACCAATAGTTAGCAATCACAAAGAACACCTTAGATATCTTAAACTGAAAGAACTGAAGGGAACATTCAAGCTTCAAGTTGCAACGCTGAACAATTTTATAGGCAAAATATTGAGTGATGCAGGAAGCATTTTATTAATATTTTTTCTACATTAAATCCAGGGTTTGGTAAATCTGTAAATTAATTGGACTAATGGTTCCTCAGGGATATGACAGGAGAGGTTTGGAGGAAATTTGAGCTAATAACACTGAGAACAAGATAGAAGAAAATGGCCTAAATCCAATTGTGGAGATAATTGTTGTCATCACTGAATGATTGAATTATATAGTATGTGGATCATATGACAATAAAATTGTTGGAGGGAGATACAAAGAAAAGACTACACAGAATTACTGTACCAAGAAAAGCTAGTCAGCACATTTAGCCAGCAGAGGAGTTGACATATGAGCAACAACCTATAGTGCAAAAGTAAGAAGTTCAAGCTGCACTGAGCATTGGCCCCAAACAAAGCAATAACCATTGAAATGGTTCAACTAGCTGATGAATCACTGTAAACACTTAACAGTCTCTGCCAAAACAGTAGGAAGGCAATTGACTGGAAGATATCTATATTTGTATCAGTTTAAAAGAAACATGACCCCCCAAAACACTCAAATTATAGAACACTATATTTGATATTACCTGCAAGTAAAATCTGACTGAAGATAATCCAAAAAAGGATGAGCTAGTGTAGTAACAAGAAACTGCTAGATGTCCATGCTGGATTAAAAAAAAAAAGGAACAGATGCATTTTGGCAGAAAGTAGAGAAAATCAGAAAGGTGGTATTTGTATTTTATTTGCTAATCCAAAGCATTTGACTGTGTGAATCATAACAAACTATTGATAATCAAGAAAAGAATGAGAATTACTGAACATTTTGTTGTGCTCAGATAGAACTTCTACATGTGTCTGAGGCATGAACAGAATAAGTGAATACTGCATGATTTAAAAATCAGTTAAAGTGTGTGTCATGGACATATCATCTCACTATACCTATTCCAACTTCATGCTGAGCACATAATCAGAGAAGCTCTATTGTATAAAAGCAAATGTTGCAACAAAATTGAAGGAAGACTCATTGACAACTTCTGATATGTAGATGACACACACTTGTTTGCTGAAAGTGGGGAGGACTTAAAACACTTGGTGGTAAAGATCAAGTATTGTAGCCTTCAGTGTGAACTGCAGTGTGAAACAAATCTTCACAACTAGACCAATAAGTAACATCGTGACAAATGGAGAAAAGTTTGAAGTTGTCAAGGATTTTGTCCTTCTTCGATCCACAAGCAATTCTCATGGGAGTAGCAGTCAATAGAAAAAAAGATATAAATCCTCTACTTATTATATACCCTAGAGGAATAAGAGTCTTGGCACAAATAAATATAAGCTTATTGCAGCCATATTCACATGTGTAGAGAAATATTTAAATTTCCATGATGACTAAAAAATGCCATAATGTACATACACAGAATAGATTACTATGCAACACTAAAGAGTTACAATGAATCTGCAAACACCTCATAACATGGATAAGCATAGAGAGTATTATGCAATATAAAATAAGTCAAGCACCCTAAACCAAATATTGTGTAAGACCACTATTGGCAAAAGTGAAGAAAAGACTTTCATATTAAAAGAACCATTCTAAGGAAATTAGTGGGCAGAGTATAGTTGTATATTAACATGAGTGAAGGGAAAGATAATTTAAAAAACAAATGAATAAATGCTAACACCTCCAACAGTATGAATTTAAGAAATATACTCGTCAAGGTGAAGGAAGCAAAAATCTTCACAATTTAAACATAAAATACATAAAACATAAAATACATTTTAAACATAAAATACATAAATTTGTATGTACAATCAACACTCATGGAAGCAGCAGTCAAGAAATTAACAACATATTGCAATAGACAAATGTATATCAAAAGATTTCATGTCAGGATTGAAATGCTGAGATATTATTTTTAAGGACTAAGGAGGGCCTGATCTAAGCTGTGGTGTTTTCTTTTTTCTCTTTTTTTTGGTCATTTCATCCACTTCATACAATACAATACTTCAATCATATACAGGAGAGTTGTACAATCATCACCACAATCAATATTGGAAATGCCTTTTTCCTTGTTCTCATTGTTGTTCATATAGTTAATACTTTTTAAACTGTGGAAAATGTATACATAAAAGAAATTCTCCAATTCAACAACTTCTGCATGCATAATTCAGTGCCATTGATTATATTCTTCATGTTGAGCAATCATTATCAATATCCTTTCCCAAATTATTCTGCCATCTTTACACAAACTCAGCTTTTCAAGCTTCAAGAAATCTGGATGATGAATAAGTCAGTGGGAAACAGAACTAATGTCTTTGAACAGAAATGATGTCTATGATTTTGGCAAATAAAATAGTCAACACCATGGACTTCCAAAAAGAAGGAACAAGTTTGTCACTGAAGAAAATCAATCAAAATATTTTTTAAAAGGGTGGAAGGTAGGGCTGAACCCCGGTGGTGTAGTGGTTGTGCGGGGATGGAGGATCACTTCCAGCAGCGGCTCCACAGGAGCAAAGGCTGGGCCTCCTACTCCCACCACCAGAGGGCAGTGATGCCCCCCAAAAACAAAACAAAACAAAAACAAAAGAGTGGATGGTGAAATTTCATCTCACATACTTTGAAGTGGATTTCAGTTGGGAAAAATCATGTTTATTAGAGTAAAGGGTTAGTGAGGAAAAGGAATAACCTCAACAAGATGTACTGACACAGTGATTGCAATTATGGACTCAAATATAGCACGTGTGAGGCTAGCATGAGGACCAGACAATGTTCTCTTCAATTGTCAGCTATTCTGACCTTATAGCAACCATTCTGACTCAGCAGCATGAACTTAGAGGAGAAGTCCAAGAAGCCATTTTGCCCCTGAGCTCCAAAGTTACGTTATGTCAGGGAAAAAAACTCCACCATAGCCCAATTCAACTTCAGAAGTCGAAACTAGTTTGCAGGTGCCTCTTCAGACTCACAGTGAGACATGAAGTGATGCAAAATACAGGAAGATCGCAGGTTGATGGGTGCAAAGCCTTGTGGATCAAATGGCAGTGGAAGCCTCACGTCTCACTGGGACTCACTGGCATGAAGATGAAGGCAGAGGGGCACAGGTTCCCAGGGCCCTCCGTAGGCTCACAAGGAGCCACTTGATTGACAGGCTAGACTCCACCCCTACACTTCAAGTTGACATGAACTTTTATGTAACTGCCAGAGGTGCCGGGGAGTCATTTCTGACTTACAGTGACCCTATGTACATCAAAATGAAACATTGCTTGGGTCTATGTCATCCTTACAATCGCTCCTATACTTGATGCCACTGTTGCAGCAGCTGTGTCAATTCATCTTGTGAAAGGCCTTCCTCTTGTTTGTTGCCCCACCATTTTATCAAGCATGATATCCTTCTACAGGGCCTGGCTTCTCCTGACAACAACTCCAAAATCTGTAAGATCAAGTCTCACCATCTTTGCCTCTCAGCAGCATTCTGGGTGTACTTCTTCTGAGATATATTTGCTTGTTTGTTGCTAGTGCATGGGACTTTCAATGTTCTTCCCCAGAACCATGATTCAAGTATATTGATTCTGCTTCAGTTTTCTCTATTAATTGTCCAATTTTAACAAGCATACGAGGTGAAAATACCATGGTTTGGGCAAGGCACACCTTAGTTCTAGAAGTAATAGCCTTGCCTTTCAATACTTTAAAGGGGTTTTTTGTAGCAGATTTATGCATATATACACATACGTATGTCACAAATATTTTCTAGTAAATTCTGACTCATGGAAAATCTATTTGATGTTTCTGAAACTATAAATATTTACCACCTACAGAGTCAAAATTTTCTCTCATCGACTATATGGGTTTAAACAGCCAACTTTGCAGTTTTCAGTTAGCAGTCTAATATCTGTCCAATTTTACCACTAGGATATATACATATATGATTAAAGTATATCAATTTTACATTTGTACATTTATACAATTACATTTACTAGAGACATGGTTCAGATAAATAAGAGGTCAGCAGAGAATAGAAAGAAGTAGAAAAGCTAACCATGAACATGGATATTGAAACCAAGGTGTTTTGCCTGAATATAAATAAAATGGCATCAATCAAGTACAGAAAAGGAACAAGACCTCCGGCACACATGCAAGAAATAGAATAGTATGAAGAATTTTTAAAACTGATGAAACTAAAAGGAAATGTTAGGTTAGATAGTAGTACAAAACAAGAGAAGTAAAGTTGTTAAATCCATGTGGTTTCTACTAACTGCCTATCTTTTAAAAAGTGGTAGAAAATAAAATTTGTAAATTAGGAAAAATATGGGATTACTAAACACACATTATATCTTTCAATGTGGTGCATTTTATCAGTGAAGATCATAGCAAAACTATCAGCCTATTCCAAGATTTAATTCAAATTAAGTAACACTTAATAAAGAGAGTAATAACAGGACTGTGAAATTTGGGTTACACGTTGGGCAGTTAAGCATAAAGTCAGCAGTTTAAAACCAGCAGACACTATGCAGAAGTAAAACAGGGCTTTCTACTCTAGTATAGAGTTTTTGTCCAGAAGCTTAGAGGAGTCATTCACACCTGTTCAGTACCACCACATGTCTAGATAGACTTGGTGGTAGTAAATGATCAGACAATAGTGAATCAATCTCCTAGAAATCAGCAAAAGTGAAAAAGTATCAATATCTCCTAAGTATGATATGATCAGGTGAAACCTAGAAAGAAATGTAGCCTTGTGGGGTAGATATATAATCATTAGTCAACTTGAGGAATAAAAATGTAGGGGTCGAGTCTAGCCTGTCAATCTGGAGGTAGCCAATGAGATCTGTGTGAGCATGGCATTCTCTTGAGAATTCTGGGAAATCTGGTAATTCCTTCTTGGAGGTAGAAGACACTATCACTCTCAGTTCGCTCCCTTGGAGGTGCTCTACTGACAAGACACATGACACTACACTGATAGATCTTGTGCTCTGGCAACTAGAGGAGGCACTTGGAGACCCCTGCCAGCGCTGCGATGCTTCTAACACCACTGGATCCAAGGACATTCTACCCATTGACTTGTGATCATCCTGCATTCAGCATCATTGTTTATGTTTTGTGAGTCTGAAGAGGACTTTATATACTCATATCAGACATATGGGCTAATATCAGACTTGTGGGCTTATACTGGACTGGATTGGTATGTTTTCTCAATGTTCAAATGCTCTTGTACATAAATCTCTTTCTTATACACATGTGACTTCTATGGATTTGTTTCTCTAGTCTACCTGGACTAAGACACCTTGAAAACTGAATTCTAATGTAGGGGAGGAAGAGATGGGGGAAAATAGAAGTAAACAAATAGCGCCATATACAGGGAATGACTAGGGAATTAAAAACAACAGTGGGAAGGACTTAGGTGGAGTTGGAGCAACAGCAATCTATCTGAGATGAATTACTAAGAGGCAGGAAAGTAAAAGAGAACCAAGGGAAAAAAATCTAGGAAGCAAAGGTATGAATAGAGGTATAAACATATGTGTGCACTTATGTAAATATATTAATTCATAAAAATAGAAGTAGTATTCTATATAAATATATTCATAGGGTAATGCTTTGGGGAAGTAAATGGACTATGGGCCTATTCTCAAGCCCTCCCTCAACACAAGAAAACTCTTTTTCTAAAAACCTGGAATTCTATGATGCTCACCTGCCTGACATGATCATTGACAACAAAATGTGTGCATTATAGTGTGGTGAAGAAAGCTGATGGTGCCTGGCTATTAAAAGATACAGCATCTTGGGTCTTGAAGGCTTGAAGTTAAACAAGTGGCCATTCTTAAACAAGCAGCCATCTAGCAGGGGAGCAACAAAGTCCACATGGAAGAAGCATACCATCATGTGTGATTATGATATGTTAATGCAATCAAG
>PVJH01007655.1:0-34892 GCA_004026705.1 Nesogale talazaci
TTACACTAGTCGATAATGAAATGAAGTGGGGATAGAACTCATTTTAGCCAAAAAAGAGAGCACTTTATTAAAATAGTTATGATTCCCAAGGGAAAGACTGCAGGTGGGCCTCTGGGGGAGAGGGCCTCAAATTTGGAAGGCTGTGGGGAGTCCCTTAGTATTTTCATCTCCCATACTGTTTCCCTCTGTGAGCCTGTCTCTGGTTCATATATTTTTGCCAACCTCTGCGACTCAAGATGCCCAACAGCGAATGGCTGCGTCCAGCCTCACAGGAGGTCTCCATCTCTGACAGAGTTTCCTGACCTCCTCTTCCTCCACGCAACATATCACAGAGAGGACTCTGATTGGCCCTTCTTTCCCAGTGAACTGAGTGTGGGGTAGGGAGTTGGACCGTATGTTATGAAATAGGCATTTGACAATGGCTTCCTATCACAATGGAGGGGACGGTCGATATAGCAGAACATGGCAGATTATTCAATCGTGACACAAGGCCTCCACCACCGGAGCCTTACTGGGTTCCTGTTGGTGCATATTATCTCACTGACGCTCGGTGGTGGGGTTAACACTGGTGGAATGTTGTTCAGCGCCAGGAAGCCCTGGTGGTCCTGGTTATGCAGTGGGCGGCTCATTGTGAGGTCGGTGGTTTGAAACCACCGGCTGCTCCAAGGAGAAAAGGATGAGGTTTCCTATTCCTGGAAAGAGTTCAGTCTCAGAAACCCACAGAGAAAATTCTACCCAGCCTGAAAGGATCACCAGGAGTCAGAATCCTCTGGAGGGCAGAGAGTTTGGTTTTTCATTGTTAGCCTTGGGAAGGAGAGCAGGGGACCCTCAGGCAGAACCAGCAGAATAACTAGTTCTGGACTCCACCTGGATGGTGACAGGTCAGCTGTGGCCATGCTGGCTCTGCCTGGGGTGGGTCAGGAGTGTGCTCTGCTCCCTATCCGCCTTGGAGAAGACCACAGGACAGAGGGACTAGCCCCCTTCCGCAGGGCTCTGAGGAGTGGCCGGGAGGTCGCAGAAAGAGACTCTCCTCAGAAGGCTCACTAACCTTCAAGTTGTCACCAAAGGGGCGCTTTATAAACATTTCCCTGTTGTTGCTATGAGATATGGCCGTGTTGACTGACTCAGGGATCCCACATGACACCCTCGTAGAGTGTTCTAGGCTGGAATTTTCATGGGAGCTGATTGACAGAACTTTCTCCCGAGTGGCTGGTTGAACCACCAACCTTTGGCTTATCAGTTCCATGCTTAATCAATGTGCCATCAGGACCCTTTCCAAAAAGGCTTCTGTGGGGACTCAGAAATTTCTCATGTCACCTATGTCACAAGAGAGCATGGACCCCAGCCCACACCCCTCTCTGCAGACCTCTGAGGTCCTGGACAGTGCTACCGGGTCTCTCTCTGTCCAGGGAACCCCAGTTCAGTACACCCCAATGGTGGACTCCAGCCGTAGCGCTGTGGGGTCCTCAGTTAAGACAGCAGGTGACGCATCCTTGGCCTGAGACCCTCTCTCCTCTCTGTCTGACGGAACACTGGCTGCAGCAACCGAGGTCCCCAGCCCGGAGACTGCAGGAGCTGTGGTCTCACCAGCCCTGGAGACATTGATCAGTTCCCAAGCTAGGGCCCTGGCAGTGATGCTGAGGGCAGAGTTTGAGAGGGTGTCAAGTGAGAAAGAGTAGTGCTTGGTGCCAGCTTGTATGAAACCCAGAGAGCAGACAGAGGCAGGGAGGAAAAGCAAAGCAATCAGCTCCTGGGGAGAAAGGAGAAAAGCAGCAGCCAAAAGGGCTATTTTTATTTCAGATTCTCCAGGCACCATTCCCAAGGGATCTGTCCAAGTGACTCACAAATGTCCTTGTGGCGCTGAGAAAGCTCCCAGTAGGCTGGTACAGAGAACTCTGCTGTCCAGTAAACGTTCCCCCCGCCCCCTCCCCGGCCCTCCTTCTCAGGCAGAGCCCCAGAAGGAAGCATAGTGGTTAGGCCTTGGGCTGCTGCCTGCAAGGTCAGCAGTTTGAAAGCACCAGCCCCTCAGAGAGGGGAGAAAGGCCAGGCTTTCTGCTCTTATCAAGATCACCAGTCTTGGAACCCTCCAAGGCAGTCCTGTCCTGCCCTCCAGAAATCGACTCCATGGCAGTGAACATGGTTTTATGAAGTGAACTGCACTGCATGATGAGAAGAAAAAAAAAAACAGTAATGAAATAGAACAGATTGCCCACTTAAGGGCTGACAGTCATAACACAGATTTAGCTATTATTTGAGCATGAGCATACTTTTAATATCCAAGACACATTAAGATTGCATTTAAAAACCCACCAGAAAGAGCAGACTGACTGGCTTAGGTACGTGCAAAATGCCCCCTAGAGGAATCATCTGGGCGTGAGAGTTGGTTTTATTTCAAGTTGTCCGGCCCAGGTGTCATGCCCTGCACCTATGTAGCCATTTCCTCCCAGGGTGTCTGGAGCATGCTTCGCACTCAAGCTCTCACCACATGAACGGAGCTTGAGAGAAGCTGAAAAGATTGCTCTGAGACTCTTGCAAAATGTGATCCATTTCTTTTTCTTTTTTCCTGCTTTTTGTACAAACGAATGTATCTATCTCTCCAGGGTCTTTATGGATTTTAGTCTTTTTACATGTGGATGTGGCCAACATTTCCATTCAGTAGAAGGAGAGGGAATAAAATGGCTGTACTGACGCTCAGGAGTAAATTGAATGGAGATGAAGCAGCCTGATGTGGGGAGGAGCACTACTGACCGGGAGTGGGCAAGCTCAGATGCCAGGGACAATTCCTTCTTGGGGTAACCAGTGAGCAGAAGAGCTCACGGGAGCCAGATTTATCACCCAGGGATCCAGGGACTGGACTAGATTAGGGGTCCCCTCCCCATCACCATGTGGAGCAAGATGGATGCTGGTGCCATAAAGCCTAGGCATAGGGCCCCTATCTTATCTTCAACCCCTGAGAGAGGTCTTGCCATAACTTCTGGTTCCGATGTAACTCACGGACATTTCCGTGGAATCAAAGTCAGTTCACAATGACCCGTGTCAGAGGTTCTCCTAGGTGGTCCTACAGAAATATCGATCGAGCACCTGCCACACACAGGGCCAGGAGCTGTCATAATAATGAAGGTGGAGTAAGGGCTGACTGAATCTCAGAGCTTGGAGTGTTTAGGGTTGATGAGGGAGCCAGGAGGCAAACAGAATGAAGAGAGAACCAGGAGAAGTACTGCAAGGACGACATGTGGAGCGGAGACTGAGGACAGCTTGGGGAACATCGTTTAGAAAATGATTGGAGAAGCCTTTCCTAAGAAGATCAAAGGTGGAGGGTAGGGAAGATGGGGAATGTGAACAAGGACAGGAAAGGGCTGAGGGTGTTGGAGGAATCCCGAGGAAGCCCAGGTGGCTCTTATTCAGTGTCTGGGGAGAAAAGCATAAAGTCAGGCTCATGAAGAAGATGGGAACCAGACCAGACAGAGCCTTCTGGACCTGGGTCAAAATTCAGGGAGTTGTGTTTGATTTTCAGCAAGGGAAACCATGTGATTTGATTTTACAACTGTGAAAACCTCCCATGTAAAACAAAATGAAAATTCGGTTAGTTTCCCTACTGATGGTCCATTTCCCTCTTGTCAGTGCAAGGGAGTAGTCTCGCTAGAGTACTCTGCCAGCCACAGCAGCTGCCTGAAGGCCTCCAAGGTCCACATGGGGTGTGTGTCTTCCTGGAGTTGAAGGAGACGCATCTGACCTCTGGCGCTCTTGGATGGCACCTGCTATGTAGTGTACTTGGCATGTCTGCCCTCTTGCTTCGGCCAGTAGGAAGTGTTTTCTTCAGGGGGTGGAGGAGGGAAAGGATACTGCTTTCCCAGTTTTGCCCTTGGCTCAGCCTCTACCCCCTCATGTCACCTCCCAGGTCCCCAGCTTGAGTCAACCAGTCTGAAGCTTCTGACTGTGGCTCCCCTTGCTCCTTTTATGGGGACATCCCAGCAAGGACTCAAGTCATAGTTACTCTACCCCACTTTGCCACATGGGCATTTGTCAGAGGTATTCCATGCCTCATGAGAAGCAAAGAAGACTCAGGTAGAAAAGAAGTTTATAGGGTAATAGTGTCACAGCTCCCCCACCCCCTACCCCCATCCCCTGGTCTGAATCTAATTATAAGGTCACCATTTGTCAGAGCCAGGAACAGTAACGATATCATTAATAATGCACCCCTTTTGATGTGGGAAGTTCTGTCTCCTTCCATAGTTGCAGAGGAGAGAGGAGCAAAATTCTTCCCATATTGAGATTCTCAATCTTTGTTGTTTTTGTTGTGAATTTTGACTCATTCAACAGCAGAGCTAACAGCCAGGAAGCAGCCATGAGCACTCCACCCTCATGTTTATATAAATATGCTCACTCTCCACAAATAAGGATCCACTTCGTGATAGAACAGCCAGAGGTGAGGGCCACTTGGAGTGTGGTGTTGGCCCTGGAAATCAAAAGAAGTGGGTAGATTTAAGAAGCAGTTGATGAATTCTAGGTAAGTTTTAGGGAGAGGGGGGAGCCAAGGATAACTCTCTGGCTTCCGGCTGCAGCTTTTAGGAGCTGGAATGCTGCCAGTGAGGTGGACCCATGGTGGTGAGCGGATTTAGAGTGAGAGATGAATATCAGGCATTCAGTGTGTCCACAGTACATTGGAAATGTTTGTGAGCGACATCTCAAGCAATGAAGACAAGTAAATTAGAGCTTGGCGGAGAGTTGGAGAAGTTGATTTCAGAGATGTCAGCAAACAGATAGCTATCTGCCCGAAAAAAATTTTAAGTGTTTTCTTGGTGTCTTGGTGTTTAGGCCTGTTCCTGGGGGGTGATTGGGTGCTGATTCCGAAATTGCATCAGACCGGCTGTATCAGCTCTAATTTCCACTATATTTTCAGCTATTAAGTTATACTAATTTATCACCATAAACTATGAGAAGAATCCAGATCACACAAAAAGGTAAGAAATGTTTGAAAAATGGTCAGGTATCAACAAGAGTTCCAGGGGACGCTGTATATGGACCCATGGTGGCTAGTCAGTTACACGTTGAGCTGCCAAACCCAAGGTCAGTGGTTTGAACCCACCAGTCACTCTGTAGCCTTTAAAATGCTGAACGGTTTGGAAAAATAGAGGGGCAGTTCTTTTGTATCCTTTATCAGTATGAGTAGATGGCAGGGGATTTTCCTTGGGGCACGAAAGGATGTGTAATATATAGATAGAGAGAGTACATGCTGAATATTTCACAGCCAGAACACAGCTTGAGAATCATGCAGCGTGAACAAGAAAAGAGAAGCGGCAGAGTTATGGAAGGTGTGAGAGCCATTTAGAGTGTCAAAAATTCTAAGACTTCATAGCAATTTTCATCAATATTTTGAAGATTGAAATTCTCCCCCCTCCCAATTTTGTAGTAAACATTTTAGAACATATCTTAATATATGGGCATCAATGGTTAATTCATATTAAGTGTTTCTAAGATAAGATTGACTCCAAGCTCCTTTATAAGGAAAACTTCAAGAATTTCTGTGCAAAGTGGGTGAAGGGAGACAGTGGTCAGTATAAGACATGGAAAAACAGTAACAATTTATAAATTATCAAGGGTTCATGGGGGAGGGAGGGGACAGGAAGGGAGAAATGGGCTCAAGTAGAAAGAAAAGGTTTTGAAATGGATAATGGCAACAAATGTGCTTGACACAATGTATATGTGTGTGTGTGTTGTGATAAGAATTGTGTATGAGCCTCCAATAAAATGATATTTTTTAAAAAAGAGCTTCTGTGCACAGGTGGAAAACTTGTGCTATCTTATAACAAGCCTGGGATGTTTCAATCTCAATGAATGAATTTGAGCTAAACAGACCCATTTTGGGTTTTCAGAACCCAAATTTAAATCTTTCTTTATTGTATTGAACTCAACATGACCCTACAGGACAGAGGGGGGTACCTGTGGGTTTCTGTCACTCTTCATGTGGGTAAAAAGTCTCACTTTTTTCTCGCAAATAACTGCCCTTGTGGTTAGCAGTCAAACACTTAATCCACTATGCCACCAGGACTCCTTACTGATTGCACAATAACTGTTATTTTTGGCCCCTTGTTAAGATAAATTGGAAGTAACTGCTATTCAGTACCTAGTAAAGGTGAAGTGATTTGGGGGGAAATTCCACAATTGTGTACTGTTCAAATATATCTTTGAATCAAAGGACACCATGTGAAGTATGATTTGACCTAAGTATTTAGTACAATCTGAACTACTTTTAACTAAAACCAGTGTCCCCTTCCTCAAGCTCAGGCTAGCTGACCCTTCGTTAAAGTCCTCTGATGGTTTTCTATCTATGGGTGAGCAGAGCGGAGTGGTGTATGGTATATGTTCTGTATGTCAAAAATCAGAGCTGGGTGAGGGGCAAAGGGGAGAACTGGTGTCATTTTTGGAATTATCAGGCCAACGATACCCAGAAACAAGTCTAATATTTGAGGCACCAAAATGTGTGTGAGCCAGTCTATAGTGCTGAAAATCATGGGGCTGGACCTTAGTCGTGTGAAGTGTAAGATGGAGTCAGGGGCCTTCATTATGGAAACTCACCTTGTCACACTCCTCCTCACCCTCATCCACCCATACGAGACCACATGGGATCCCTGATGAGGATTAGTATCCATTCAGATCATAGCATTATATGTGATAACGTTATAAATGTCTTGATGGTAACATTTCTATATTACATGAAGACTAACAACAAAACTGTTTTGTAAAATTGTACTACATTGAATTGCCCTATTAGTATTTATAAATAATAAGTAGCTGAACAGAAGCCTTATTCTTTTCCTTTAATTATGACTTCATTCTCAAAGTTATTGACTCCCACAAACACTAATTACTGCAATATTGCACCTCACACAGCAGAAAACTTGACCACATCAGTTGCTATAAAAATACCTGCAGCTGAAACCACGTGATTCTAAGAATCATGGATTCGGGTAATAATGAGAGCTGACCAGAGAGAGCACCTTAGAGGTTCAAAATGTAAATTATTGTTGAGTTTTAGCCTTGAAGGTATATTGACACATGTAAGTTGAGCTTATGAAAAATGCTTTGTTATTTTAACCTGGCCGCAACCCCCACCCAAGCAAAAACAAAACATTGCTATCCAATTGTCTCTGTACATATTTATGGGAGCAGATAAGTGTATCTTCTTCCTTGGAGTGGTTGGTGGTTTAAACTGCCCACCTTATGGTTAGTGGTCCAATACTTTAACCTCCAGAACATCCAGGGCCCCTTATAACCATGCACAAGGAAATTCTAATTTAATTCTAATTAAAACATCGTAGATTTCTGTTGTAACACACACACACGCACATACACACACATTTTAACCAGTCCTTTTGGTGTCACCCTCTCTGACGGTGTCAACTGGTGTGGTCCCTTACCTGCCACCAGCACTGGTGTCAGGTTATGCCCTCAAGGAAGTAACTCCGGCATCTCTAGGGTTAAGATACTGTCCACTTTGGTACGGATGTAGTTACCTGTAACTTACATGTAGGCTTACATGCCCTGAGACTATATAAATTGGTGAAAGAATACATTTTCTCTCTCCTACTTGGACCTGGTGCCTGATGCCATGGGGGATTTGAGCCCCCTGAATCTTTTTGTCTGCCACTTAATCTCTTCCTTTAATGACACAACCATCCCTGAAGACCCAAAGGGACATGAGCTGGATCCCATCGACCATCAAGCTGGCTCTGATTCACTGTAAACAGAACAAACCACTGCCCAGGCCTGGTGGACTCTTGATGGGTCACCATCATCTTTTCTCCTCTGTTGTAGAGTTGCCCTACATCCCAGCTAAGGCTCAGATAGAAAATGACTTGCCCAAAGCTATCTAGCTTGGCGTCACAAAGATGGTTGGATGTACTAAAGGGAGAGAGGGCGGGAGATTGCGTCCCTCTTTCCACTGGTCTCCTTCCTCTCCTCAGCTCACCACAGTCCCACGCGTTGGTTAGGAGATTGGTTGAGAAGCCAGGCGCTGAGGCACTGGCTAACTCCCCTTTCCTTATGTGTAAAAGGAAGGGGTTAGATCAGATGACCTTCATTTGGAACTCTGTGACTGTTGGCATCACCCGCATGTTGCATTTTGGCCTGGTGGCCCACTCCAGAGAGGGTGATGATCTCAGAAAGCAACCCTCAGATAGCTAAAAAAGAATTTGCTAGGAAATGTTCATCTCCCCTAAAATCGCTAAACGAGGATGTTGGTGTTACCCAAACAGAACAACACTTACAAAAATCCCTTTCCACGGACATTTGAAGTAGCACTGCCTCTCAATGACCTCTCCACATCTTCCTAAATGCCCTCCCCGAGCCCACAGCTTTCATGTGTCTTCTCTTACCCTAGCATCCTGTGGATCTATTTCATTTCTTATCTACCAGCAACAGTGTGCTCTTTCCAGAGGAAGCCCATCTATCCAGTCTGGTTTCTCTCACTTCTCCTTTTCTCTGTATCCCATTTCAGCAGGCAGGTCAGTAGTGATTCCAGAATTCTCCTCTGTGGACACAGAAGGAGACGAAGGCTAAATGGTTTTTCCTTCACATCAAGGTCAATACAGGAAAACAAAACAGAGGATGGGAACCATTGTATGTGCTCTGAGACAAGGAAGGTCATAGACCCTTTCTAGGGTCTTTTTAGGTCAGGCCCAGTCTCAACCCCACAGCTGTGGAAGGCTCCCAATGGTTGACTTTTGTAAGGTTGGAGAGTAGGGGACCGGATCAGGGAGTAGAACACCATGCTTGGGAAAGTGGGGGGCAACCAAAAAGAAGAGTCTCCAGTGCGATGGACAGAAAAGTAGCTGTAACAATGGACACAGACAGCAAAGATGGGGAGCACGGTGCTCCCACAGGCAGTGGTTCATTCTATTGTCAAGGGGTCACCATGGCTCTGAAGCTGGTCAGTGACCCCTAATAGCATGGAGCATCCTGCTGGTCTCCTTGCTGAAGACTCCCTTGGGCCACTCAAAGAACAGTGGAAGTGAAGAGGGCGAGAAAGTGATAGAAGAAAAGAAAATACTGGAAAGAAGAGTAAGAGGATGAGGAAAAGAAGCTAAAAGGAGGAGAAGAAAGTGGGAGGAAAGGCAGAGTCAAGAAAAGTAGAAAATCTGTCCATCTAGCTCAGAAGCAACAGCACCCACATGCGAGAAGCACACCACCCTGTGTGACCATGAGGTGTTGAAGGGATCAGGTATCAGACATCAAAGAACTAAAAATTGTATCATTGTAAATGAGGGGGAGTATAGATTGGGGACCCAAAGCCCATCAGTAGGTGAAGCACCAACCTCTTACAGAAGGGTCCTAGGGAGGAGACGAGCCAGTCAAGGTATAGTGTAGCAACAATGAAATATGCAACTTTCCTCTAGTTCTTAAATGCTTCTCCCCCCACCCCCCACCCCACTTCATGATCCCAAGTCTACCTTACAAGTCTGGCTAGACCAGGGGATGTACACATGTGGCCAGAAACATGGGGAGTCCAGGAGAGATGAACCCTTCAGGACCAGTGTCAAGAACCCTGTCACTGAACTATGACTGCCCTCTCCTCTACAATCATGCTCAGTTGATATCTCTCACTCAGGTTGATTTGAAAATCCTTGTGGGCTTGCATTTTTTAAATCCCTTCCCTTTTTCCTGGACAGGCACCACTTAGACCCCAGACAGCTCATGCACACGGCTAGATTCCTGTATATCATATATACAGCTAGATCCATGTATATCATATATATGGCTAGATCCCTGGTGTCCTCTGCTCCAGCAGTCCGCTGCAGGGAGTCCAACGGAGGTCAAAGGCAAAGAAGGTAGCAGTGTGGGGCTTGCTGGGTGTGTGTCTCTCTAAACCCTCAGCAGGGGGAGCTCCTGGCCTGGGGCTCCTCCATAGGCGGAAATGACTCAGGACTTTTTTAGGGTGGGGGGTGTGTGTGTGTGCTCCTCCTGCCCTCTTCCTAGAGACTCCCTGCTTCGAAAGATTCTTCCCCTGTTTTGGAAGCTGTCCTTTCTCAGGGAGGACAGAGTGACCTCTCTCTGCCTTTGGCATTCCAAAACCAGTCAGGAGTCGGTCTTCCAGAGGAGACCTGGCTTCCAAACCTAGACCATTCCTCCTTCCCAGCGGCACCCCTGCATTCTTTCACAAGGAAGAGGCCAACCCCAAGGCAGATGGTCCCTCTTTTCTCATCAGTCTTGTCTGCAACAGACTGGATGCTGGTCTGCAAACAGGCAGGAGAATGTAAGAACTGACACACAGAAAGTTCCCCTGGGGAAAACTGAAGTGAAGGCTATTAGGGCCCAAGACTTAAGGTGGCATCGGTGGGACCTGGGAGGCTTCTGGGAAGGTGGAGCAGAGTGGGGCTCGCCCTTGGCTAGTGCCTAGGAATAGACAGATGCCCCACTTCCCACTGTGTCAGAAAAACCAAGGCCTGCAGTAGAGCCTGGAACTTACCTTTTTCCCTAGAATCATTAGCCATGGTCAAATCCATCAAACATTGCCCATAACATTCTAGGAGATTTGGCTACTATTAAAACACTGCAGTTTCTCTCTATTGATCCGTCTGTCTCCCACATGGAGTGCTCCATTTGGCTCTCGGGTGCTTAGCAAAGCATACAGCTCATAACAGACAGACGCACTCTCTCTCTCTGCTTTTCTACATGCCTTTATTAAAAATCATTTTATTGCTGAGCCCCGGTGGTGTAAGTGGTTGAGTGTGGGACTACGGCCTGCAGGGTTGGTGGTTCAAATGCAGCGGCAGCTCTCAGGAGCAGCACTGGGTAGCGCCCACAACCACCAGAGGCAGTGAAGCCCCCCCCCCCAAATCATTTTATTGGGGGGCTCATACAACTCTTTACTTGGTCTTAGCCAAAAGGCTGAGAAGCTACATCTCCTATCACAATCCACACATCTATCCATTTTGTCAAGCACATCTGTACATTTGTGGCCATCATCATTCTCAAAACATTTGCTTTCTACCTGAGCCCTTAATCTCAGCTCCTCATTTCCCCCGTCTCCCCTTCCCTCCTCTCCTTATGAAACCTTGATAATTTATAAATTATTTTGTCATATTGCACACTGTCTGACGTTCCCCTTTACCTGCTTTTCTGTTGTCTATCCCCCGGGAGGGGGTTATATGGAGATCCTTGTAATCGGTTCCCCCTTCTCTCCCCTTCTCTCTACCCACCTGGTATTGTCACTCTCCCCACTGATGCTGACGGGATCATCTGTCCTGGATTCCCCATGTTTCCGGTTCCTATCTGTACCAGTGTACATCTTCTGGTCTAGCTGGATTTGTAAGGTAGAATTGGGCATGATTGTGGGGGGAGGAAGCATCTAAGCACTAGAGGAAAGTTGTATGTTTTATCATTGTTACACTGCACTCTCTTTTAATAAAACGTAGAACAGCGCTAGGACACTAGTCAAGACTCTTGCTGTGGCTCCAGACATTCATCGGCATAGAGACCTGCCCCTGACCAGAAACAAGCCCAGCGTGAACACACTTGGGGTAGGGACTTGTGACTCCCAGACACTGGGGGCTATTTTTGCAGTTTCTGTCACCTCTCTGTCCATCTAGTGAGGGAGAATCTGAGTCAACACTAAAGGGCATGTTTGTATTCAGGTACTGACAAGAGATGACTTAGGTATAGTCCGTGAGGATAGGGAGAACACAGAAGTTCAGGGACGGGCTATGGTGGGAATGAGCAAGAAGGCTGAGATAAGGGTGGGTGAAAGTGGCTTGGCCACCACTTTAAAGTATGTCCTAAGGGGTAGAGTCCATCCCACCCCCCAACAGGTGAAATTTCCATTCTGAAGTCACATTTTTGGACAGAGGCTCAGGAGCAAAGTTGGTATATGTTAGAATGTCTTTGTTAAAGTGTGTTCTGACACGTCAGGTAGCATTTATTACACACACCCACATCTGTATCTAGTGATCAGAAGTCAGATCACTAAGGGTATGGGCACTTGGTGTACAAACTTGGAGAATGCTATTTTTTCAGTTATAACTTTATTTGAAGCAAAATGAAACTGTCCAGCATCCTTACAGTTATTCGTCTGTGTGAACTCACTGTGACAGCCTCTGTGTCAATCCATCCATTTGAGGATCTTTCTCTTTTCCACTCACCTTCTACTTTGCCAAGCTTGCTAATAATGTGTCCAGAGTAAGCAAGACAAATCCTCACTATCCTCCCTTCCAAAGAACATTCTGACTATACACCCTCCACTCCTGACTTGTCTGTTTTCTGGCAATTCATGGTATATTCAATATTTCTTACTGTGTTAGGCCGGGTTGATGAGAGAAACAAATCCAATGACACCCAGATATGTGTCAGAAAAAGCTTAATATTAAGAAAACATCCCAACTCAGTCCAACTCAAATCCGTAAGTCTGAAACTGGTCCATAAGTCCCTTTTCAGACTCACTCACATGCACTGATGCGGCCTGCAGGAACTTGACTGGCGAGTAGATGCAAAGTCTTATGAATCCAATGGTGGTGGCTCTGGCTGCTCTCCAAGTGGCTTGACAGCAGGAAGGTGAAGATGGAGAGAGGAGAGGCTCCCAGGACCTTCCTTATGAGAAGGTCACACCCCAGGGAGGCACCATCAGGCCAAGACCTGATGAATAAGCCTAGACTCCACCGCTACAGGAGTTGACAGGAAATTTATATAACAACTACAATCACCCACCCCATAACTCAAGCACATCAATTCTTCGTTCTTCTTTATCCATTGTCCAGCTAAGGAGGCTGAGTCATAGTTCTAGAACCCACGGACCCGGTGCAGCCATGGAAAGTCTTCAGTTGTGCTAAGTGGGAAGAATGTCAATCAGAGAAGCACCTCATTCCCAGATACTCTGCCCTGTTTGCAGTGTTCCCTATGGAGAAAGAGGTTTGCTTTCACTCACCCACTCACCCACCCATTCAATCAACCCAGGTTTGTTGGGTTTCCATCAGTAAGATCCCCTGCTCATGGTTGTATAGTGGGTGGGGTAGAGAGAGATGAGATTCCCTTTGTACACTCCTGTTCAAAGGACAAAAGCAATCCGACCACACCCCTGGCAGAGCCTATGTCCAGGCAGCTCAGAGGCCCAGGAGAGCCAGTGGGTCGGCCTGCCCTGCGTGGGGACATGGTGCCATGGTGGCATTGGAGGAGATCTGGAGCAGTTGTTTGGCTCAGCACACGATCTCCATAAACACCAAAGAAAGAAGAGTCAGGAGGAATGTGTGGGATGTTGGACCAGCTCCCTTTTCAAGCCTGAGAGCCCCACAGCGAGATCGGAGAGGGGCCAGCAGCTCTTCCCTGGACTCCAAGAGCACCGCCCTTGATCTCAGGGAGAGTTCGGAGCCTGGGAAGACAGGCCCCATACAGCCCAGCAATCTGCCAGCCACCCGGCACACTCTCCTTTGGTCACATGGCTCTCTGTGACCTGGGGCAAAATGAATTCCAGATTCAGGGAGGAATGTCCTGGGAACCAGAGCACATGCATACAGCAAGGCCACGGGGTCAGGAGGGACTCTGTCACTGCTGTTCCTGTACACATGATGCGGCTGCCTCCCATGCCCTGTGACATCAGGGCTGGCAGGGACTGAGCCCAACCATGGAGTGGAATGCCTCTCTCAACTCAGTGTTGCCATCAGTGTTAAGGAGAAAACTGTCTGAGAAACAAAGACATAAAGACTTTACTTACTTAGAACTTAGTGCTTGGCTCTGTTCTTGGGCTGCTCAAGAATTTCAAAGGTACTTTGTTTTTGATGGTGTGCTGTCTTTAATTTGGGTTGAATTATATGTAGGCGCGAGCACACACACATTTTGTCCTCTATGGATTGTAGAATTCCTCGGGAGGAATTCTACGCTAGTCAGTAGACTTGGCACTAGATGTAAGTGATGCCTTTTTATGTCCGTTAGACTGCAGCAGTGGGGAATGTATTGCTTTTTATTCTGTGTTTGTTGACTCACTAGAAGCATCCTTAATTTCCAGCTGTAGGTCCACCCCTAACAGCATTCAGAATTAAGAACTGGTGGCCTTCACAAGACAATGGGTGAGGGCATCTTCTCTTCTCTTCCCTTATCAGCATCATTTTTAAGTGGTGCCCGACCCAAGTGCAGTCCTCCCTCCCACAATCCTCCACGCTCACGGCCGCAGAGTGGATTCTGACTCAGAGTCACCCAAAATAGCTCTGGGAAAAGAATTGGTTGGGATACAGAGATGAAATGTTAAGTTAAACTTTTGCCCTCTTTCTTGTTTTATTCATTGCTTAAAACTTGCACGAGTCACTGTTAGGAATTTAAATTCACAAAGGGTGAAACTGGTTCTGGCTACACAGTTCCAGGTTTGTATAGAAACGTTCATGTACAGGGCAGCGTTTGAAGGCACCTGTCCTTTTACACAGCCGCGTTCAAAGAGGAGGCTTCCTACTCCTGTCCAAGAGTCAGTCTCAGGGCAGTTCTGTCCTGTCCTACAGGCTTGCTGCAAGTCAGAATCGACTCCGCCAGCAAGTGTGGGGGCTTCGCCTTGCTCCTCGGTCTCAGGCAGGGTTGCTCTGTTTGTGAGTGCTTGTTAAATGCTGTCTAAGGTTCAGTGGTCACACTTCAGTTGGTATGGGGCCAGGAATGGAGGAACATGCCATGTCTCAAGTAATTCTGTTGCGAGTCTGCCATCCTTGCCTTACAGTTTAACCCGACACAACCTAATGGGTCCGGTGGTAGGATTCAAAGACCGACAAAGACACAGAAGAGTAAAACACAGTCCTCACCTAGCAGGCTTCGGACAATGTGATTAATAAACCTATTATGTTGGACGATGCAGAAAGTGGAAGGACAGAAACAATTCCATCTCTCAGGGCCAGAAGAGGTGGCTTGTCTGTGAAGAATGGACAGGTAGGACTGAGGTGGAGAAAGGTGTTCGAGGCAGAGGGAGCATGTGGATAAAAACAGAGGGGGTGTGTTAAGGACCCCAGGTAGCTGGAAGATAAAGAAGTTCTTTGATGGCTGTGTCAGAAGGCGCAGACAGGTATGCTCACCGGGGGGAGGGGGGACAGGGTAGGACATCATCCTGAGGTTCCTTAGAGGGTGTATGGGGGGGTAGGTCTGGAGACAAATGGGCAGTTCCCCAACAGGCACTGTAGCTAGGGTTCTGCTACAACTGCGGTGGTGGGCAGAGCCTGCCCTCACACACGTGGCCCCAAGCTATTGTACAGCCCAAGCACCCTGTCCCTCATGGACACACCCACCTGGCCCCTGGAGAGGAAACCGCCACTGCAGCCGGTCCCCTGACATCAGAGCATTTTTAAGCAGAACACCACTGACCGGGGGGTGGAGGTTCTTGATTAAAAATTTGGTCTATGTGGAGCAACAAAAATGTTCATAGAACGCAAAAATAGTATTGTAATATATTTATTTAATTTTAAAACACCGCAGGACAAATTGTTAAAAAGCGGGACGTCTGGTCATCTTACTGGAGAGGAAAACGCAGCTGCAGCTGGTCCCTGGACATCAGAGCATTCTGCTTGGCACTATTTCTTTCAGTCTTGCCTGTGGGGGCTACTCATTGTTCACTCATGGTGATTAATTAACATGGGCTGCTGTTAGATGGTGAGAGGTATATTTTTCAAAGGGCAATGATTAAAAGACGGAATAGCTAAACATCTTGTGAAAGGGCTGGGAATACAGAAAGTGAATATTAAGCATTAATTTTCTTTCTTCATCACTAACTAAATACCCAGTTATGGATGTCTTGGGGAAAGTACAGCTGTTTCTTCAGCAGCAATTATTTAAATCACAGCTTATTGCATGTTAAGAGATCGTCACTCCCAGAGTAACTCTGGAGTCTTTGTGGTTCTTCTGCCTCAAAGCACAGGTATTCTCATAACCTTACCCAAAGGAAACTGATGCTCTGTACTTTCCTATTCTTCAGCATACTTAGCAATCTCTAAATTTGTTCTGCTTAAATTGGGCAGAAGGTCAGGTTGTGTGTGTGGAGGAGGGGGCCTCGCAGTGAGGAGAAAGAAATCGGGGAAAATGTGTGTACACGGCCAACCACAACAAGGGAAATTATGAAACTGGCTTCTTGGAAGAAATATTGGGGAACAATAATGGCAACAGAATGAATAAGAAATGAAGAAAAAAAGATCCTAGAAACTAAAAGCCACCACACAATGCAATAGTAGCCTAGAGGGCTGTACGGTGGACTGCTAACCATGAGGTCGGCAGTTTGAAACCACCACATGCTCTTTGGGAAAAAGATGAGGCTTTCTACACTGATAGGGGAATAACTAGGGAATAAAAGACAATAACAAGTTGGATATAAAGATCCTGGGAGTGTTGGTGAAACCACAATCTAGCTGCATGAAAGCACTATGAGGCAGAAGTAGGGTGAGTACGATGGTGAGGCAGAAAGAAGGTGAAAAGAAACAGAGGAATGATCTAGAAAGTAAAGATATAGATGGAGACATGAGAATAGGGATGTCGTATATAATTACATCAACCCATAAAAAGAGAAGTATTGGCCTATGTACATATATTTATATGGCAATACACTGAGGTAGTGGGTGGACTTTGGGCCTCTGCTCACACCCTCCCTCAATACAGGAATACATTGTTCTAATAAATTGGCAATTTGAGATACCCTCCCAACACAATCTGAAGACAAATGGTTGCATAAACAAATGTGGTGAAGAAGGCAGATGGTGCCTGGCTATTAAAAGATATAGCAGTGGGGCTGAGCCCCAGTGGCATAGTGGTTGTGCACGGGACTGTGGCCCACTGAGATGGAGGTTCAATTCCAGCTCCATGGAACAAAGGCTGGGCCTCCTACTCCCACCACCAGAAGGCAGTGATGCCCAAAAAAACTCAAAATACCGAAAAAAAAAAAAGAGATAGCATTGACCTTGATGTCCCCATCATGGGAAACAATAAGCAGGTCCAGCTGGAAAATGTGACTGGAGACAAGTCTTTTTGTGCAGCCCTGCTAAGATGGTGCAAACAGGCCCCATCCATTTGAACCTTTGAGAGAAAGAGAGAGCGAGAGAGAGAATCTTGACCAGTAGCATGCCAAGAAACCAGTGCAATTCTCTTTGCTTATTATATATTATTTTGACCTTAGAAAATAGATGCCTGCTGAAAACTCCCTTTTACTGTTGCCTGCCTGAATCATTCTCTGACAGAAATCACCATGAGCCAACTATGTCTGCATATTTGGCTAAGAAGTCACCACATTTCTGAGTCCTTTTTATTCCCTAATTCCCAGTCTCTTAGCCACAATTGCACTGAAACCAGTCCCCTGTGCAGTTCCGGCTCACTTGGGGAAGGGAAGAGGCAGGGGAGCAGGAGCCTGTGCACTGCCCTTCCCCCAGAAAGGTCACGCACACATGCAGATGCAGTCTGACCTGAATGGCTTGGAAGTCCTTTTGTCTTGGAAGACATTTCATCATCAGGGCATGTGATCTCATCACTTGTCCCACGTTGGGGGCTGTGTTAGTCCAGGTTACACTAGAGAAACAAACTCATAGAAATTCTTATGTATATAAGAAAGAGGTTTATATACTATAACAACTGTACATCAAGAAAACATCCCAACCCAGTCCAGTTCAAGGTTGTAAATCTGCTATTAGCCCACATATCTGATACCAATCCATAAGCCCTCTTCAGACTCAGGAAGCACATGAAATGACACCAGGACACTCATAAGTCTTAGGATCCAGTTACATTGTAAGCATCTCAGCACTGGCAGGGGCCTCTCTGTGGCTTCTCAACATCTCAGCGCTGGCAGGAGTCTCTATGTGGCTTTTCCTGCTTTCATCAGGTCTGGTTCCATCAGGGTAAGCCAATGTGGCTTCTCCTCTGGGATGTGTCACAGGGAGGCAGCCTTGCGTCTTGTCAGTACAGTATCTCTAAGGGACCGAGAAATGAGTCTCTCACCTCCAAGGGGTATATACCACTGGATTTCTCAGAATTTTCAGGAGAAGGCCATGTCCACACAGAGGTCTCATTGGCTATCTCCAGATAGACAGGCTAGACTCCACCCCTACACTCCCAATCTTCAAATGGACACCAGATTAGTGACTGCCACGGGGGCTAAAAGAGAAGTTCTAGGGGAGCAGTGGTCACAGCACTTGGCAGCAAACCACCATCGGCCGTCTGATTTCCCAGCAGCAGCTGCTGGAAGAAAGATGTGGCCATCTGCGTCCACAGAGCATTGGCCAGTTCTGCTCTGCACAATCGGGTTGCTTGGAGTCAGAAATCAACCTTTCATTTGGGGGGCCTCTCAAAGGCCCTGTCTGTCTGCCTTCCCTTGGAACTCCAGCCTGCATTACCCTTTCAGTCTCAGTCTGCACTGCACCCTGCAGGTGAGGCGGCTATGGATTGAAGTGTGAGCTGCAAAAAAAAAAAAAAAAAGGTGTTGTCAATTCTAATCCTTACACCTGTGGTTATAATCCCTTTTGGGCATGGGCTTTTCTAGTTCTGTTCGTTGAAGGGAAAGAATTAACTAGGCTTTGGTCGCTGAGCTAGGTCCCTATTAGAATTTTACTGAAGACTGGCCTTGCTGTAGGACTCCAGGCACTAGGTGTCACGGGCTGAGCGTGGCCTGCTAAGTGGAAGGTCAGCGGATCACACCCATAGCTGCTCCGTGGAAGCAAGAGGAGGTGCTCTGCTCCCAGGCAGATTGACAGTCTTGGAAGCCCCGTGGAGCAGTTCAGCTCTGTCCCCTGGGCTTGCTGTGCGCTGGAATCGACGAGATGGCAGGCAGGGTTTACTTTGTTGGCTGCTTTGTTCAGTTGAACTGTGAGTCTGTCCTGACTGCTCTTCCAGCGGGGTTGGAAGTGGCCTCGGGATAGGGGCAGTTCAGAAGGTGACCCTGAGCTCCGAGGGGCTAGGTTGCCCAGTCACGGTCTTTGAACAGTTAGAAACCTGGCCTCTGAGGAATGTTTGGGAGCGTTCACCCGAGCCCCTCCCCGGTAGGAGTGTCCAGATTGGCCTGACCCAGGTAGGCCTGTCTCCATTAGAACTACCCTCTCTACAGAAGGTCACAAAACTCATCTTTGACATTCCAGAGGCAGAGCTGTGGACCACCGGGGTGGGGGCTGGGGGTGGGATTTCCATGACTTCAGGAATCCAGTCTTTATTTTCAGCAAAGTGCCAAGAAAAGGCTCCCCAGAGAGACATTTGTTGGCACTGCTATAAAGTCATTGGGGAAATTCGATCCTGGTCTTCTGGGGAGCACTACAACCAGAGCTGAAATATGAACAACATACCAAAGAGAGAAGTACACTTCACACGTCTAAGAGCATAAGAATATGCGCCCTTCATCCTTTTTCTTTGTGTTTAGTAGTGGCCTTATAACCAACTCCGACCCAGCAAGAACTGTCCCCAGGCCTGGGTGGTCCTCATGCTCTGTGGCCTATCTGGGTCCACAGTGGTGCCTATTGGTTGTGTTGGCACATCTCGCAGAGGGGTGCCCTTGTCTTTGCTAAATGGCAAAGACAAGAGCACATGGTGTCCTCAGTGAGTCACCATCTTGCCAGCTTCACTTCTAAGAAGCATTCCAAGGACACATTTTTAAGCAAATAACTCGCACCTGCTATGTTGGTCAACAGCTCCCTCCCCCAAGAGGTATTTGTGTAGGCATGCTCTGTGAATTTTTTTACAGCATTATGGAAAAAATATTTGGCCTTGCTGACCTTACAAAACACCTCGGGTGGGGAAAGAAGGGGGGAGGAAATGGTTGTTCAACATAGAAGGCATGTTTTATTTGCAAAGAAAGGCAGGATTTCTTCTGGGAAAAGCTGCGTTGGGTGTTTTTCTAGCAGTCCCTCGAAGAACAAACCAAGTTCAAGGAGCTGGGGTGGCTTAGCAGTTCACTGTTGGGTCACTAGCCACAAGGTCAGCAGGCGAGGCCACTAGCCGATCCTGCAGAGAGAGACGGGGTTTTCCCCTCCAGTAGAACATTGCCATCCTAGAGACGCACAGGGACAGCCGTGCCCTGCCCTCCAGGTGGCTTGTGAGTGGGCATTGACTCAATGGCAGGGGGTTGCATGTTGTCTTTGTCTAGCAGCGGTATGTCTCATCCACCTTCGATGCAGTAGTCCTCACCAGTCTCCCACGGGGAGGCATCGGGTCTTTTCTGCATGCTTGCTCATTCCCATGCATGGGAAGTCACTGAGAAGACTGGCTGCACCCTGGCTATCAAAACACTTGCTTTGCTTTTAAAAATTTTAAGTATTTGGGTGTTGTTGTTTTTTTTGCAGTAAGTTTGACCAATGCAAATTTTTGACCGATGTGTCTGTGGCTATTGATTGTCGTCCCAATAGAATCAGATAATTGACAGCTTCAGTTTCTTCTTCATGATTCATCTTTTTCATCTTGATATTACTGACCAGCCAACCTTACTCCTTATATACCTATTTGTGCCCTTTTAACATCTCGATGGGGGTTTCCTTCGGACTCTTGGATGTAAAGGGAGAGTACTGATAGGTCTTTTTTAAAGTGACACTGTAGGGCTGAGCCCGGTAGCGTAGTGGTTGAGTGCGGGACTGCGGCCGACTGGCTTGGCGGTTCAAATCCAGCAGCTGCAAGGCTGGGCCTCCCACTCCTATCAGAGGGCAGTGATGCCTTTAAATAATAAAACAAACAAACAAACAAACAATAAAGTGACACTGTAACTAATAACCAGGCTGCTGCACAGACCACGGTGTTCTGGGGATAAGCCTTGATTAGGTCAGATGCCATCTTAACGAAGTCATCTGCATAGTTAGTGAGCCGTGGCATCGTTTGAATCTGCTGCAACATGACTCTCCACTTATTCTTTGTACTTTTTATAATCACATTTTAACTTATAACAGAGCTGAGAGGTTTGTAGGGCCGTGCCTAATCCAGACAGAAGTGACCCGAGGCAAGGAGCGTGCGTTATTCCTCACTGAATGCCTGTCACCCTCTCTTAAGGGTCTTCCTGCTGCCACGTGGGCTCCCTGATACTTTGTTCCTACCACTCTATCACGTGGTCTTTCAGAAATGAAGAGTAGATCATCTGTCCTGGATTCATGTTTCCGGGTCCTATCTGTACATCCTCTGATCTAACCAGATTTGTAAGGTAGAATTCAGATCATGATAGTGGGAGAGACCATTTAAGAACTAGAGAAAAGTTGCATACTTCATTGTTGCTACACTGTACTCTGACTGGCTTGTCTCCTTCCCATGACCCTTCTGTAAGGGGATGTCAAGTCCCCTGCAGATGGACTTTGGGTCCCCAATCTGTACTCCCTCTCATTTATAATGGTATAATTTTTAGTTCTTTGATGCCTGATAATTGAATCCTCTGATGTCTCGTGGTCACACAGGCTAGTGTGCTTTTTCCATGTGGGCTTTGTTGCTTTTCTAGCTGGAATGACTTTATCCTCACATAATTGTATGTAAATGCCAACCCACCATAGGGAGGGGCCTATTGGGGTGCAAACGGTTAAATCTACAATGACTAACTGAAAGACTGGGGATTCAGACCACCAGAGCCATCGCCAGGGGCAGAACTAGACTACAGTGAGATACCACTTCACTCCTAGTAGGAGGAATATGATTTTAAAAAAAATAGATTATAACAAATGCTGAGGAGCAGTGGTTCTCAACCTGTGGGTTTCGACCTCTGGGAGTCAAACAGCCCTTCTCAAGGGTCACCTAAGACATCCTGCATATCAGGTATTTACATTACAATTCATAAAAGTATTATAATTACAGTTATGAAGTAGTAATGAAAATAATTTTATGACATGGGAGGGGGTCACTACAATATGAGAAACTATAAAAGGGTTGCGGCCTGAGAAAGGCTGAGAACCACTGGTCAAGAGAATGTGGGGAAATTGCAACCCTTACTCGTTGCGGTGGATAGACCAAATGGTATAGCCACCATGGAAAAGTGTGACGGTTTTTAAAAAAAAAAACCTAAAAATAGAACTTCCATGTGACTTGACACTATTGCCTGGAGATTATCTTTAAACCTTAAGCCAAAAATATTCCTTAAAGTCATCTTAAAACTGAAAATGGATGGATGTATGGATTGTGGTAAGAGTTGAATGAGCCCCCAATAAAAAGATTATAAAACAAACCCCCAAAATAATACATGAAACTCAGGAACAGGAATGGGAACAGAGATACCGAAAGGGTAGGGGGGAATGGGGAAGAGGTGAAAAGGGAGGGGGGCACCAATCACAATGAATGGCACAGAAACACATCCACCCAGATAGGGGGAAAAACAACAGAAACCAGAGGAGAAGGGAGACACCAGTCAGGGCGCGATTTGAAAATAATTAACCATCTATCAAGGGGCCCTGAGGGGTGGGGGACAGGGAGGAGAGAGGGGAAAAGAGAGGAGCTGATCCCAAGGACTCAACGAAGAGTAAATGTCTACAAAAGAATGATATACTATATGTACAAATATGTCGGACACAATTGATGTATGGTTTGTAACAAGAGTTGTATGAGCCCCCAGTAGAATGATATTTTAAAAATAAACACCAATTCTTGAAGTGTAATAACTTCAGAATGCAAACCGCCTCACCTTCACCCACCCTCGCTCGCCTCTGTTCTGAAGTGTCCCCTCACTGGGACCCAGCGCGGGATCTCACGTCACCTCTGACGCCTTAAGAGCAGCTTCCAGCACAAGCCGCTGGTCCAGAGTCCCCAGGGGGCCCTGGGGGGTCCCCGCACCAGGCTGGGTCAGGAGGAAGCCCGCGAGCGCTGAGACTGTCATCCGACAAACGAAGCCTTTCCCCGCAGCCTCATCGGTCCATCGCGGCAGAAACCCCCTCGGCCTCACTGCCGCCGGAGCTCCAGCCTTACCGATCAAGCCAGACACTGCTTGCCCGCGAGGCTCTCCCAGTCCATCGTCCGTGGCACACGCCCCGGGAAGGGCTGATGTGTGCCCATGTAAGCCCCCCCCCCCCGTACCTCCCCTCCCCTCTCTCTCCCCCCCTCCCCGCCCACCACCATCTCCGAAGTGACTGTGTTCACTTCTAGAAGGAGAAGATCAAGGTCTCGTTAGCTAGGTCTCCCACGCTGTACGGAGAACGTCTGTCCATCTGTCTCTCTCAGAGGTCACCTACACAAACACCTCACCGGGACCACTGAGCAGTGCCCTGGTGGTGCAGTGGTTAAGCGCTGGCTGCTATCACTAAGGTCAGCAGTTCGAAACCCACCAGCCAGGTCTGCTGGAGAAAGATGTGTTCAGCCTGCTTCTGTTCCCAAAAGGAAGCAGGTGCACCTCCCTCCCAGAGGCCCCTAGCAGGAAAGGCCTGGGGTTCCACTTCTGACGTTGTTTATCCGGCCAGAAACCCTTTGGAACCGGCACACCTGGGGCTGCCCTGAGTCAAGATGGACTCATGTCCAATAGCCCACCTCCCACTCCATCCACAGCAATGCTTTTCCTGCTGGAAAAGGAGATTTCAGAGCTGAACTGATCCCTAAGAAAGAAGCCCGAGTGTTTCTCCCTTGCACTCAAAACGGCTAATCAAGTATGAATCCACAGACTTGCTTCTAAAAATGGAACCTGAGTTCATGCAAATGACACGGGCTCATCACGGACTGTGGCACTGAGTCTGGGATGCGACAGCGGGCGCCGCTCCCTGTCCCCCACCTCTGCTCACCTTTCACCCCACCAGAATCAGTGTGACAGCCTGCGCGTTTCAAAAATAATTCCCCTGTGTTTATGAGGGAAACCAGTGCCTGTCATATTCTTTCATTTATATTTAGCTTTCCATTTCTGAAGATATAAATACAAATATATATATTCAACAATAAATACCAAAAATCTTCCAAGAAGCCTGGAGTCTGGTTTGGAGAGGACAGATGGGAAACAGCCACTGGGAAAGCTTCCAGGATTTGAACAGAGGACAGCCTTGTGAGGTGGCACATCCTGGCTGGGGGCCTGGGAGAGGTTGGCCCTGGCAGAGCCTTGCAGGGAGTGACAGATGTGGATGTGACAGCCATGCATCACTTCTCAGCCATGAAGACAAAGGCACGAAGCGAGAGGTAGTGGAGCAGTAGGAGCAGCCAGAAAGAGGGAAGGGCGGTGCTGCCCCTGCTACTCCAGCAGTCTGTTCAGAGCGCCAGGTAGCAGGGGCTGAAAACTCCAGACAAAGGCTTGGAAACTCAGGAGCTAGAGGAAACTCAGGCCTGCAGGTCATGGTAGAGGTCCGAGAAACATGTTACCTTCTCTGGGGATTTCATACAGCCCGAGTGGCACACGTGGTTAAGCCCTGGGATAGAAGGCTCATTGAACTCACCCAGAGGCAACTCAGAAGGAAAGTCTGGCAATCTCTTTCTGAGTAGCCAGCCTTTGAAAACCCTGTGAAGGGAGCAAGGTTATACAGCATACGCGTATAATGGCCATGAGTTGGATTCGGCTAGATGAACTTTTTGGCTGTCATGTGCTTATGTTAATTTTATGATTGAGATGTAGGGGTAGAGTCTAGCCTGTTAATCTGGAGATAGCCATTGAGTAGCCAATGAGGCCTCTGTGTGGGCATGGCTTTCTCCTGAGGCTTCTGGGAAACCTCGTGATATTTCCCTCGTGGAGCTGAGAAGCTATCTCCCCAGTTGTTGGGAGTTAGTCTCAGAGTTGACGAACTACAGAGAAGACAAGATGCACCTGAGAAGCTGGACAAGCCAGAGGAGAAGCCACATGGCTTTACCCTGATGGGACCAGACCTCTGAAGCTGAAGAAGCCATGTGAAGACCACTGCCAGTGCTGAGTTGCTTCTACCACCACTGGATGCTATTGACGGACCCTGAGCCCTGGAAGCGAGGAGCCATGGGGAGCCCTGCCGGTGCCGGGACTCTGCACCCATTAGCCTTTGACTTCATGAGTCAGAAGGAGACTTTATAGACTGATATAAGGCATATGAGTTAATATCGGACTTATGACTTGAACTGGACTGGGCTGGGATGTTTTCTCAATGTCCCGTTCCTTTTATATATATAAACCTTTTCCTTATATCCATATGCGTGTCTATGAAATTTGTTTTTCTAGTTTACCCTGATTAACACAAACTTGTTGAGGTTGCTACTGCCTGGGTGAAGGTCGATGCAGCTCGTGGGAGAGTGCGGCAGTCATGTAATCTTGTGTCAATTTCAGGATTGGGAGTGTAGGGTCTTCTAGTCTGTCAATCTGGAGATAGCCAAGGAGACTGTATGGATATGGCTTTCTCCCGAGAATTCTGAGAAATCTGGCTGTATTTCCCCCCTTGGAGAGGCTCTACTGACAAGACACGTGGTTGACTCCCTACGAGACCTCTGGGAAGAGGAGCCACTTGGGCTTACCCTATGGAACCAGACCTCTGAAGTCACATAGAGACTCCTGCCAGTGCTGAGATGTTTTTACTACCACTGGATACACAAGACTCTGCACCCACTTGCCTGTGATAGTCCTGGTGTCACTGCATGTGCTTTGTGAGTTTGAAGAGGACTTATAGATTGGTATTGGGCATATGAACTAATAATGGACTTATGACCTTGGACTGGATTGGGTTGGGATGCTTTCTCAATGTTCCATTCCTCTTGTATATAAATCTGTCCCTTATATCCATATGCGTGTTTATGAATGTGTTTCTCTAGTCTACCCGGACTGACACGGAGAGGTAGTCCAAACCCACTGCCACTGAGTCAATTCCAACTCACAGTGATGCTGAATAGAGGTTTCCAGAGCTGTACAGCTTTACAAGCTTTCTCCCTAAGAGTGGCTGGAGGGCTTGAACCACCTACCTTGAGATTAGTCACTCAATCACACACATGTGTGTGCGTGCGCGTGTGCACACACGCACACACACACCTGAGAAGAAGCAAGTGTGACTTTGTGACATCTTCCATTGTTTCTCTTACAGTTGCTGGGGGAGTGTGGGGTGGGAGGGAGAGGGTGATGTGCTGGCATGTCCTCACCCTCTGGCCCAGTGTTGATGGATTGCCAGCCAGCACAGGGCTGTCTGAGAAAGAACAGAACAGAAACTCACTGCTCTCTCTCTCTTAGAGCTCTCAGTGATCCTGTAGGACAGAGTGAAATTGCCCCATAAGCAGATGGCCTCATCTTTCTCCATAGAATGGTTGCTGGGTTCAAACCACCAACCTTTCAGTTAGCAGCCTTGTGCGCAACCCCCTGTACTGCAGGGCTCTTCCTGATACAGGCCCACAGTGTGTTGCCACTGAGTCACCCCAGCTCATAGGGACCCTGAGTATGATTCATTGGGTTGTCATTGGCTGATTTTTTTTCTTTTCAGAAGTAGATTGCCCGTCCCTTCTTATCAGCTTGAATTGGGGGGTGGGGGACCTCAAACAGCTCAGTTATGGTGCCCAAGGAGGACACCGCAGACTCCCCTGGGTCACCTGTGGCTCAGACATCAGGGACAATGCTGTCCTTTCCAGATTCAAGTAAGGGCCTCCTCTGTGAATGTCAGAAGGTTTAGACAGCTCAGAATCAGAGGGTGGGACTGCCCCCCACCCCACCCCAGAGAGAGAGACCGCATGGATGACTATGCTTTCTTCTGCAGTGCATCTGGGTGCATGGTAACTGCCAGCTTATGGGATAGTAGTCATAGAGTGCTTAATCATTTGCACCACCAGAGGACTGCTATAGCACAGTAAACACGAACCCGTGGCCATCCTTTGCATCAGGACTCATAGTGACCGTCCAGCACACAGAAGAAGAGGCCCGTCCAACCAACCAAACCCACTACCATCCCGTCGAGTCTGGCCCCTGATGACACCATATAGGGTTTCTGGGGCTGTGTGCATCTTTTTGAGAGCAAACACCCTTACCTTGTGCCCTCAGAGCACTCAGTGGGCTGGAGTCGCCGGCCTTGCAGTTAGTAGTCGAATGCTGGTGCTGAATGGTACACAGTACCCCCAGGATACCTTAGAACTGGCCCCGTCACTCACTCAATCCTGACCCATCAATACTCTACAGGGGACCAAGGGTGTACATCCTTAAAGGAACAGAAAGGTTCCTCTTTCTCCCATGGAGTGTCTGCTCATGGCTTTGAACTGCTGACGTCACAGATTGCAGCCTAATGCTTAGCTCACTATACCACCAGGACTCCTGAATTGCCTCAAACTCACTGCCACCATGCACACTGCAACTCAAAGCTAGCCTACAGGGCAAGTAGAACTGCCCCTGTGAGTTTCTGAGACTATTCCTTTTTATGGAATAAAAGAGTCCCATCTTTCTCCCCAAGCGTGACTGGTAGCTTTGAACTGTTGACCTTGTGGTTAACAGCCCAATGTGTAGCCACGATGCCACCAGGGCTCCTGAACTGTACCCTAGGGCTCCTCGAACCTTTAAGGAAGCAGACCGCCTCATCTTTCTCCTTCAAAGGTTCTCGTGGGTTGGAATGCCAACCTTCCCATTAGCAGCCAATTGCTTTAACCTCTGTGTTACCAAGGTTATGAGAGTGCCTGCATAAGGATCCACCATGCCACTGGAGCCTTGGGCCCCTCCTCCGTGAGAAGAGGGCAGAGCAAATGGAAGTCAGGTCAGGCCTGAGTGTAAAGTGTTCACAGTGCTGTGGCTCCCTCCCTGGGGCAGAACTGGTGGACAAAAATATCCTGGACCTTGGAACGCCTGGCGTGAAGTAAAATTCCAGGGCCCCAGCCAGTGCTCTGCCAACAGGCTTCCTGCCAAAGTCCTTGTCATGCAGGGTAGAGGTGGGGTGGGAAGGGAGGGAGGAGAGCTTCCCTGGTGCCCAGTGCCTCACCTTGGCTCTGAACGATTGCACAGAATCCGTCTATGAAATGTGCTTCCTACTGTGGGTGGGCTATAAAAAAATAAAACAAGAGTGAAAGGCACGGCCATGGCATGCCAGTTGGTTTGTTTCCACGTGAGCATGAGCCTTAAAGACTAGTAAGCAACGCCCTCTTTCCTCCACCTGACGTTCTGTGCTCAATAGACCCGTGGGGAGCTTGGCCAAGCGGATGAGCACAACCATGCCTCTTCTGGGTTCCTCTTTGCCTGGCTCAGCGTCCTCCTTCAAGGCCTGGGCTCACAGTCCACAGTGAGTCCTGGCACGTGGTGGCATGGCTGGGGGAAATCGCGCCTCACCTTGACCAGAGTCAAGGGTGACACATTCTTTTAAAAAAAAAGAAAGAAAGAAAAGAGAGTGACGCATTCTAACGCAACGCACGAGATTCTAAGGAGCAATGAATTTCCACTGGAAAATCTGGAACATGATCTGAGGCACAATGTGGGCGGCACTTGGGTCTATAGGAAGGACACGTGGAAGGGCAAGCAATGAGCCAAGCAGTTCCCGGAAGCCTGCGCGGCATGAACAGGAACTGTGCAGCCATCACTCAATGAGCGAGTCGCTAAGCTGGGCTTCTTTATTTTCTTCAAATCATTTTATTGGGGGCTCTTATCACAATCCACACATACACCCACCGTGTCAAGCACATCATCATTCTCAAGATGTTTCTTTCTACTTAAGACCTTGCTATCTCCCCTCTCTCCCACCCACCCGCCCTCATGACCCCTTGATAATTTATGTGTATATTTTACCCCATGTCTTACACTGACTACTTTCTCCTTTCACTCACTTTTCTGTTGTTCATCCCCCTGGGAGTGGGAGATATGTAGATCATTTTGATCTGTCCCCCAATTTCCCCCATTTCCTCCTTCCCCTCCTAGTATCTATACTTTCATAATTGATCCTGAGGGGTTTATTTGTCCTGGAGTCCCTGTATTTCTAGCTCTTATCTGTACCAGTGTACATGCTCTGGTCTAACCAGATTTGTAAGGTAGAATTGGGGTGATGATATTGCAGGGAAGGAAGCATTAAAGAACTGGAGGAAATTTGTATGTTTCTTCAGTGCTATACTGCACCATGACTGGTTCATCTCTTCCTGTGACCCTTCTGTAAGGGTATGTCCAATTGTCTACAGGTGGCTTTGGTCTCCATTCTGCCTTCCCCCTCATTCACATCGATATGATTTTCTTGTTCTGGGTTTTTTTTGTTTTTGTTTTTGTTTGTTCTGGGTTTTTGATGCTGATACCTGATCCCATCAAGACCTCATGATCGCACAGGCTGATGTGCTTCTTCCATGCAGGCTTTGTTGCTTTTCAGCTGCATGGCCACTTGTTTATCTTCAGGTCTGTAGGACCCCAAACGCTGTATCTTCTAATAGCCAGGCACCATCAGCTTTCTTCACCACATGTTTATGCACCCATTTTGTCTTCAGTGATCATGTTGGGAAGGTGAGCATCACAGACCCAGGTTATTAGAACAAAGTGTTCTTGTGATGAGGGAGTACAATGTCCATCTTATACTTTAATACTTAACATATAAATATATGTACATACATCTATTTCCCTATCATTAAATATATATTTACATTTGTACATACCTGTGATTAGACCTCTATGAATGCCCTTTGCCTCCTAGTTCTTTCCTCTATTTTCTTTTACTTTCCTCTTGTCTCACTATCATATTCTGCCTTCACTTGTGTTTCCATAATTCCTCTCAGCTACATTGCCTTTGATTAAGCTTCAACAGGCATGCTATACCCTCCTCGCCATTGATTTTTTTTTTCCGCCATTGATTTTTAAATCACTTGTTGTTTCCTTGTCTCTGGGTTTGTTGACGCCCCCTTTCTTTCCCCCACTTCCCGCTCTTTCATGTCCCCCCAGAATGATCAGTCCCATTGTTTTCTCCTCTGGGTTGTTTATGTAGCCTTTCTTAGCTACATAGACATGCAAAGATAACAAGCCCCAAAACAAGACAAAGCAAAACAACAAAAGAAAACACCACACACACACACACACACACACACACAAAAGTCTATAAATAGTTCCAGGTCTGTTTGTTGACCTTTAGAAGTGTTTTCTGGTTGAGTCTGATAGGGTGCCACACCATGGCAGAATCTACTTCTTAGTATTCCTCAGGGACTTCATTGCTTTGCTCCCCTTGCTACTCTTTTGCAAGCCCTTAGTGTTTTGCCCTGGTGTGGTGGGGTCAGATCAGGCACAATCCCCCCCACTGTGTCTCCTGGGTTGTCCTTCATAGCGATATGGGTCAGTGTAGGATGTCATGTCTCCTAGTGGGCCAGGCCTGTGGTCCTCTAAGCAGAAATATCATCCTTGGAGCTTGGTGGACCAGGATGTGCTCCACTCTCTGTCCTTATGCTGGGCTTTTAAGAATAAAAGAAATGTTGGCATGGGTGACAGACTGGACCACAGATGTTTTCTTATGCTCATACAGTTTCCAAAGGCAGTGTCACTAGTCCAGGCTGTTTGACCTTCAAACAGCTGCATGCAAATATTATTAGATCTAGAGTGCTTCACATAGGCATATCAACCGCACACATCCTTTACCTGTGACGGTGTGATTTCTAATATATAGGAACTTGAGTCCCGATGGCATGGTAGTGAAAGCATTCAGCTGCTAACCAAAAAAGTCAGCAGTTTGAAATCACCGGAGGGTCTTCAGGAGAAAAGTGTGAGAGCCTGCTTCCATAAAAAATGTACCACCCTTCAAAGGACATTTATAGAGGTCTAAATACAGGCATGTATCCATGTAAATAGCTTAACATAGAACGACAGGGGACTAGATCTATGTACATATATTGATTTATACAGTATTATGGCAGCAGATGGACAGTGGGTGTCCACTCAAGTACTCCCTCAATGCAAGAACACTTTGTTCTACTAACCCTGCACTCTGTAGTGCTCACCTTCCTTGACACGATCACTGAATACGAAATAGGTGCGTAAGCAAATGTGGTGAAGAAAGCTGATGGTGCCTGGCTATCCAAAGATATAGCATCTGGGGTCTTAAAGGCTTGAGGATAAACAAGCAGCCATCTAGCTGAGATGCAACAAAGCCCACATGGAAGAAGCACACCAGCCTGTGTGATCATGAAGTGTCATTGGGACCAGGTATCAGGTATCAAGGACCCAAAACAGAACAATAGATCATATTAATCTTAATCAGGGGGAGGGCAGAGTAGATATCCAAAGTCTGTCTGTAATCAATTGGAAATCCCCTTTCAGAAGGATCACAAGAAAGAGATGAGCCAGCTAGTCAAAGCGTAGTGTAGTACCAAAGAAACACACAACTTTCTTCTAGTTCTTTAATGCTTCCCCACATCCCCACTATTATAACCCCAGTTCTACCTCACAAATCCAACTAGGCCAGAGCAGGCACACTGGTACAGATAACAGGTTGCAAAACATGGACTCCAGGACAGATAAACCCCTCAGACCCAATAATGAGAGTAGCAGTACCAGGAGCATAAGGGAATGTGGGAGAGAAAGGAGGAACTGATCACAATAATTGACATATAACTCCCTGCGAGGGGCATGAACAACAGAAGAGTGGGTGAAGGGAGAAAACAGTCAGTATAGGACATGGAATTATAAATTTTCAAGGGCTCATGGGGGTGGTGGTGGCAGAAATGAGAAGCTGATACCAAGGGCTCAAGTAGAAAGAAAATGTTTTGAAAGTGATGATGGCAACATATGTACAAATGTGTTTGACACAATGCATATATGAATGCATTGTGATAAGAGCAGTAAGAGTCCCTAGTAAATTGATTTTTTTAATGTATTTCCCTTTACGGAAAAAAATGTTACATGAGAACCTAATTCACTGGGTAAACATCAACTTAAGGAATTACAATGTATTGACAAAAGGAGATAAAATATCGTATCCTTTTTGACCCATTTTAAATTTGTTCTAGTTTTTCATATTTTCTGCTTTCTTTTTTTAATTGTTGGGCTTCTCACTTGATGCTTGTATTCATTTTCTGTATGTGAATGGAATCTGGGGTAGGTCAATTAATGGTTTCCTGGGTGCAGGGCCAGGAAAGAAGGGGGGTTGGGGGGGGAGCTGAGAATAGTGAGAACAGGGAAGCAGAAAAGGTCCTCATGCTGATTGTGGTGATGGTGGTGGACTCTTCTCAATATGACAAAACTATTGGATTGTGTGCCATGTGAGTTACATGTCAATTAAACTGTTTTTTGGACAATGTCCAACCTCGAGGGCAGGAGACAAGCCAGTCCGGGTGCAGGATAGCACCAAGGAAACATACACTTTTCCTTAGTTCTGTCATGCTCATCTCCCCTGTCACGACCCCAATTCTACTTTACAAATCCAGCTAAACCAGAACATGTACACAGGCACAGAGAGGAGCTGGAAATGGGGGGATTCAGGACAGATAAAGTCCTCGGGACCAATATGCAGAGTATTGGGGGAAGAAAGGTAAGGAATGGGGAGCTGAGATCAGACGCTCAAGTGGAAAGAGAATGCTTTGAAAATGATGTTGGAGGGCTGAGCCCCGGTGGCGTAGTGGTTGTGCGCGGGACTGCGGCCCACTGGGACGGAGGTTTAATTCCAGCAGTGGCGCTGGGCCTCCTACTTCTACCACCGGAGAGCAATGATGCCCCCCCCCCCAAATGATGTTGGTAGCGCCCACGACACCAGAGGCAGTGATGCCCCCCCAAAAAATAATAAAATAAAATAATTTCTTTTTAATTTAAAAAAGAAAAAAATAAAATGATTTTTGGGCTGAGCCCCGGTGGCATAGTGGTTGTACGCGGGACTGGGACGGAGGTTCAATTCCAGTAGTGGGGCTGGACCTCCTACTCCCACCACCGGAGAGCAGTGATGCCCCCAAAAAAACAAAAACAAAAAAACAAAACAAAAAAAATAATAAAATAAAATGATTTTGGTGGTATATGGGCAAATGTGCTCAACACACTAGATAAAATTATGGATTGTGATAAGAGATGTTAGAACCTCAATAAAAGTATTTTTTAAAAAGAGAGGGAGAGAGAGAAAGAATTGATACCAGGAGGGTAAGAGTAAAGTTGGGGGAGAGAGGGGGCTCCTGTCACAATGATCTACATTTAACCCCCTCCCAGAGGGAGGAACAACAGAAAAGTGAGTGAAGAGAGACATCAGACAGTATCAGAAATGAAAAAACCAATAATTTCTAAATTATGAAAACAATAATAATCTATAATTCATCAAGGGCTCACAAGGGTGAGAAGGTATGGGGGGGGGGGCGGAAATGAGGAACTGATACCAAGGGCTCAAGTAGAAAGAAAATATTTTGAATGGCAACAAATGTACAAATGTGCTTGTACGGTGGATGTATATATGGATTGCGATAAGAGTTGTAAGAGCCTCCAATAAAATGATTTAAAAAAGAAAATGCCCTCCTGGGGCAGTTCCACTCCGTCCTACAGGGCTTCTGTGGGTGGGAATCAAGTGAACAGCAGTGGGACTTAGTCTGCAGCAAAGTTCCTGCCTTGGAAGACGAGGAGTCAGAACACAAACTTGTCAGGAACAATATCCAGGCCCTTGGGAGGGATTCTTTCAATGGACACAAGCCTGTGGATTTCTGAGGCTGTAATTCTTTATTTATTATAAATCATTTTATTGGGGGTTCTTACAGCTCTTACCACAATCTGTACGTCAATTGTATCAAGCACATTTGTACATATGTTGCCGTCATCATTTCCAAACATTTTCTTGCCACTTGAGCCCTTGGGATCAGGTCCTCTTTTTTCCCTCCCTCCCCCACCCTCCCACCCTTGTGATGACACCTTGATAAATTATAGATTATTATTACTTTCTTTTGTGTGTGTGAGGATCACTGCCCTCTGGTGGTCGTGGGAGCTACCCAGCCTTGCTCAGGGAGAGCTGCTGCTGGATTCGAACCACGAAGCCAATGGGCCGCAGTCCCGCACTCAACCACCAGGCCACCGGGGCTCAGCCCCAGATTATTATTATTTTCATACCTTACTTGGTAACTCGCAGAAAGCCTCGTTCTTCCTTCCAGGTTGTCAAACTGCTGGCCCAGTGGTTAGCACCCCCACATGGAACCAGTGGCCCATGGCTCAGCCCCCTGCTTCTTATGGAGAGGTTGCCCAGCTCAGAGGTGCCTAAGAAGAAAAGCCGGCAGATTTATTTCCAAAAAAGCACGACCTTGCAACCGTAGGATGTACAGGTTCCCGTAAAACTAGGCCTTGGACATAAACAAGGTTGGAAAACAAGTCCATACGATGACCATTTCTAAAGAGCAAAAGTCACTCTTCCTGAATTGCTCCTGTCAAAATCGCCGCCATGACCACTGCTGCTGAGGATGCACTGGGGGTGGAGGTGGGGGGGCGGCGTGGAAGCATACAAAGAAGGACAGCAACATTTCTGACCAGGCTAAGCATGTCCTGCGCAGTTCAGCCACTCAATGCACACCTCGTTATTCACACTATTGAGCTGTAAGTGCATGTCCGCACACAATTCTACATAGGTGTATTTATAGCAGCTTTCCTCATCAGCACCCCAAATTGGAACCCGCTGAGATAGCCATCACTAGGTGCCTGGGAAAACAAAGTGTGTCAGAAATAATGAGCTGTGATGCTAGAAAAACACTTGAGGAGCAGTACCGTACATGCACACAGCCACGGGAAAGAGCCACGCGGCCAAGGGCTGTGTGGGAAATCACAACTGTGGAGGACAAAGGTCACTGGTTGCCAAGGGTTCAGATGGTCTTCCAACAATGAAATTATTCTTTATGACACTGTCACGGAGAGTACCCAACATTATGTATTGGTCAAACCCTACAAAACTTTGCTACACAGTGAACTTCCGTGTCAACTGTGGACTGTCATCGTGAGCCAGTATGACTTCCTTAAGTCTAACAGATGCATCACACAGATGCAAGATGTTAATAAAAACTAGTCTATTAATTCCATTTTTGAAAATCGAAAGCATTACCTGTATTTGTGGAAAGAGGGTATTTTTATGTTTTAAGACAGCCAGCGCTGAGCCCCGGTGGCGTAGTGGTTGTGCGTGGGACTGCGGCCCACTGGGGTGAAGGTTCGATTCCAGCTCCACGGAGCAAAGGCTCGGCCT
>PVJH01007655.1:34992-91181 GCA_004026705.1 Nesogale talazaci
TCTATTTGATTTTCTCATTTTGACCCAAGCTCGTCCCTGCGCCCCACGCCCCCCCCCCCCGTTTCTCCGCCCCCCCCCCTCCGCCCCCTCACCATGGGACTTGCACAATGAATTTCTCCAGCCTCTTCCCAGCTCATAGAGAGCGGAATTGGGCTTCCCTGGTACATTTGGAAAGTTACCTTCCCGTTCCTCCCCAAGGCAAAATAAACGTTTTCTGTGGCATCCTAGTTCTTAACCTACTGTAATGATGGCGGTCTCTGGTGTGATTGTTCATTCTCCTTAATTACAGACAAGGCCTTTTACATTTGTTATGGTGGTGACTCTTTTCTGAGTCACTAGATGAGGCAATCAGGATACTTTTCATATGATAAGGAGGCCAAGCATGCAGCTAGGGATTTCTGAATGTGTTGATGGAGCACATTCAAATCCCTTGATGCCAGTGACTCTTAATGAGGTGCTTGTCTTAAAGCCCCTCTGAGCCTCGCCAGGTGGGGGTGGTTGTTCAAAGAAGGCTGTTAGAGCAGGCTTGCTGTTTCTACGCTGGATGGCCACTTGTTCACCTTCAAGCCTTTAAGATCCCAACTACTTTATCGTTTGGTGGCTGGGCGCCATCAATTTCCTTGGCTCTGTCTGCCTCTGCACCCTTTTGTCCTCAGCGATCATGACAGGAGGGTGGGCACTTAATGATGTTTTTTGTTCTTTGATGCCTGTTAGCCTGGTTCTTTCCACTCCTCATGGTCGCACAGGCTGGTGTGCTTCTTCTATAGTAGCAGGGTGGGGACCCAAAGCCCACTTGTGGACAATTGGACACCTCCTTACAGGGGAGTCACGGGGAGGCGATGGGTCAGTCAAGGAGCAGTGAGATAGCAATGAAGCATAAAACTTTCCTCCATTTCCTGAAGGTTTCCTCCCCACAACCACCATGGTCCCAACTCTGTCCTGCAGTTCCAGCTGGACTGGAGCAGGTGCAATGGCAGAGATGGGAGCTGGAAACGCAGGGATCTCGGGGTGGATGAACCCCTCAGGGTCAGTGGTGGGAGTGGAGTTGCCGGATGGGTGGAGGGAGGGTGGGGTGGAGAGAGGAAGCCAGCTATGGGAATCTGTAGACTGTCTCCTAGCTAGAGGACGGACGTAGGGAGGAGTGGGCAGGGGGAGATGTGGGGCAGTGTAAGATATGACAAAACAATAATGATTGCAGAGTAATGAGGACTGGGGTGGGGGAGGGGGGAAAGTTTGGAGGGGGAAGGAAGGAGAGCTCATATCAAGGGCCCAAGTGGAGAGGCAGGTGTTGGGAGAATGTTGAAGAGGGCAGGCAAGTGGGGATGCTTGGCACAGTATATGTAACTATGTATTGAACTATGTATGATGAAAAGCAATGTATGAGCCCCCCATAAAATGATTAAAAAAAAATTCTTCACCACCAAAAAAAAAGAAATCTGGAGAGCAACTTCTTGGTCCACTGACAAGAAAAGATCCACATTTGTACCACCACCACCCCCAAAGCTAATCCAACAGAATACTGAAATTCTAGAATACTATCATTGATATCACATGCAAGCAAAATTTTGCAGAAGATCATCCAACAATGGTGACAGCAGTATAGGGAGCTGCCAGAGGTTCCATTTGGATTCAGAAGTGGGCATGGAACACTGGATATCATTGCTGATTTCAGATGTATCTTGGCTGAAAGCAAAGAGTACTAGAAAGATGTTTATTTGTGTTTTATTGACTATGCCAAAGCATTTAGTTATTTGTTTCATTAACTATGGTTAGCCTTGCGAACAATGGAAATTCCAGAACACTTCATTGAGCTCACGCAGAACCTCTACATGAATTAAGAAGCAATTGAGTAAATAGAACAAGGGAATACTCCATGGTTTGAAATCAGAAACATGTGTGCCAGGGTTGTATCATCTCGCCATACTTCATCAATCAGTATGCTGAGCAAACCATCAGAGAAACTGAACATATGAAAAAGAATATGGTATCAGGATTGGAAGAAGGCTTAGCAGCCTGCAATATGCAGATGACACAACCTTGTTTGCTGAAAGTGAGGAGTGCTCAAAGTATATACTGATGAAGATCAAGGTTTGCAGCCTTCAGTATGAATTACAACTCATTGTAAAGACCAAATCCTCACAAGTGCACCAAGAGGTAGCATGATAAACGGAGAAAAGATTGAGATTGTCATGGATTTTGTCTTGCTTGGCCCAATATCAATGCTCGTGGAAGGTGTGGCCCAGAGATCAAACACCACCATGGGTAGGTCTGCTGCACAAGACTTCTTTAAAGTGCTGAAGAAGAAGGACGCCATTTTGAGGACTAAGGTGTGCCTGAGCCAAGCTGAGGTATTTCAATTGCCTCATACACATGTCAGAGTTGGAAGTTTGAAGAAGAGTTGATGCATTATAGTTGTGGTGCTGGCAAAGAACATCAAAAGAACAATGGACTGCCAACAGAACAAACCAATCTGTCTTGAAAGAAGTATACAGAATACTCCTCAAAGACAAGGATGGCGAGACTTCCTTTCATGTACTTTGGACGTGTTGTTCAGAGAGATAAGGCTCTAGAGAAGGACACCAGGCTTTGTGAAGTAAAGGGCAATGAAAAAGAGGGACAGGACACGCAGGGACAGGGAGTGACACAGTGGCTGCAGCAGTGTGCTAAAGCTTAAAACCATTGTGAAGCTGACGCGGGACTGGGCAGTGTTTCATTCTGCAGTACATCGGGTGACTCTGAGTTGGTAGGACCTTGCTGGTACCTAGCACCACCAACACCAATAAAGGCATTCGTAACATCCCAGAGACCAATGTTCCAGGCGGGGACATTTTGAGTAAAAGTGACCAAGAAATGTTCAAATGAATAATACACACACACCAGAGAGACATTCAAAACAGAATCTATTTTTCTATCTCTGTTACAGATACCATTCACCTGTGAAACACTGTAGACTCCAACTCTAGGTTATAAAGCATGCTGCAATGATTTTCTTGTGATTGCCTTTCTAGCCAGTCTTGTCAACTCCCCCAGAATGATTGGGTAGGCCCATGCAAATAAATTGTATGGAATTTAATGAGAGAACTGGTCAATTTTGCTATCCCAGTGGATCTTAAATGAGCCATCTCAGAAGCAGGGAATGGAGAATCTCACTACTATCAAGAAAGAAGAGCCAAATCTGTCTCAAATCCCCCTTTAAAGTGCTAAACAGCAAAAGACTTCACTTTGAAGATTAAGGTGCACTTGACCCATGATATTTTCAGTTGCCTTCTATAAAAAAGAAACCAAGAAGAACCAGATGACTTTGCCACCTGAATTTGTAGTTTTGTGTGGTTCCATTGCATCTAACCATGGGCAGTCGTACTGTGTATTTTGAAATCACCATCAACAGTGAGCCCCTGGGCTGAGTCTCCTACAAGCTGTTTGCATGGTTCCAAAGACAGCAGAAAACTCTCATTCTTTCAGCATCAAGGAGAAAGAATTTGGATATAAAGGTTCCTGCTTTCATGAATTATCCCTAGATTTATATGCCAGGGTGGTAACTTCACACACCATAGTGGCACTGGTGGCAAGTCCATCTAAGAGTAGAAGATTGATGATGAGAACTTCATCCTCAAGCACACAGATGCTGGCATTTTGTCCATGGCAAATGTTAGGCCCTGTACTAATGGTTCCCAGTTGTTTTTTTTTAAATGTATCTGCACTGTTAAGACTGAATCATTGGATGGCAAGCATGTGGTCTTTGGCGAGTTGCAAGAATGTCATAGACACCATGCAGGGTTTTGAATCCAGGAATGGCAAGACTATCAAGATCACCATGGTTAACTGTAGACAATTCTAAACAAAATTCATCTGGATTTCATGTTTTATCTTAAGCTCCTTGTGTAATTTGCTTCAGTCTCAGGTGTCTTGCACTCTTGTTTAATCTTTGTGTTCTCACTTTAGTACTTTAGGTTCCCTACTCTCTTTTTATTCTCTTCTAAGTCCTGCTTTATAACAGAGTGTGACTAAGAAATAGAAACTAAACAAGGAAAATCAAGATAACATAGTTCACAAAGATAAAGTTCTGCATCCTGTTTAGGTGAGTAGTGACAAATGCTATCTCCATAACTGGATGAGAATGGTAAAAAATAAAAAGATACAGGGAACCAACCAGTCAAATGGACTAGTGGATCATGAAAACATCACTCTCCACAACCCCAAGACGAGAAGAACTAGATGATACCAGTTACATGGACCATCGCATTAGATGGTCCTGGACAGAGTGAGAGAAAAATGTGGAGCAGAACGCAATATCATAAGAGGGCCAAATAATTGGTTGGATAGACACAAGTAGGAACCCCAAGATTATGACCCTTCAGATCTGAAACAGATCTCACCACCATGCCAAGATAATCAAGTATTTAAGATGAAAACCAAACAAACCCAAACAGTAGGATTAGGAAAGAAAGAATGGAAATAGGACGCAGCAAGAGTTAGTGGGCTATGTGATGATATGCATTGAGGGTATTGGATGGATAAGTAACAGAAATTGTGTAGAAATTGTTTAATGAGAAACTGATGATCTGCTTTGTAAAAATTCAATGAACTCACACTAAAAAGAAACGAAAAAGAGCCCCAAGTAGCATGCTCTTTGGACTCTGAGCTCCCTATATGCTTAAACTCCTTGATCTAGGAGTGGAAGCTGTGCTATCAGAGATTACAGAGAAGTGGTGAAGTGGTGGCAGCAGGGCAATTATAACAAGAGAATGAAGCAGAGTCATGGGGTTCCTAGCCCTCGGAGTGAGAAATGGGACTTTGGGCAGGAGTCTCATCTGTGGAAAATTACACTTAAATGGGGGACTAGGTTTGTTGACCCACAGACTCGCTGAGTCTTATGATGCAATTGCGTGTTCTTCGGGCACTTGGAGGCAGCACTAAAGGCCCATTGACAGAGTGCCATGCTTGTGTGCATGACCTTGAAAAGGCTGTCCTGACCAAAGAATTGTTAACTCCAGCATGTCTGATCTTGAATTATATCCTGTTATCTTCCCTGATAAATCCCATAATTATGAGTACTGTCTGTGATTTCTGTGTGACCACTGCAATAAGTTATCAAACTCAGGAGAGAAGCAGAACATGCCTTCAGTGGTGTCAGCTAAAGGGGGAAAGAGGGTGGACACATACCTGACTCCAGTCTCAAAGGAATTGGCCTTGGACTGATGCTATTGGATTTCCCTTTTTTATTATCAGATCAGAAGGTATGGCGGACATGTGCTCATGCTAATTTCATGATTGAGATGTAGGGGTGGAGTCTAGCCTGTTAATCTGGAGATAGCCATTGAGTAGCCAATGAGGCTTCCATGTGGGTATGACTTTCTCCTGAGACTTTTGGGAAATCTCACGATATTTCCCTCGTGGAGATGAGAAGCTATTTCCCCAGTTGCTGTGAGTTAGTCTGAGAGATGATGAATTATGGACAAGATTGCAGAGTCTGAGGAGCTGAAGGAGCTGAGGGAGAAGCCACATGGCCTTACCCTGATGGAACCAGACCTCTGAGGCTGGTGAAGTCACGTGGAGACCCTTGCCAGTGCTGAGTTGCCTCTACCCACACTGGATGCTGTTGATGGACCCTGAGCTCTGGAAATGAGGAGCCATGGGAGACCCACTGCACCCACTCACCTGTGACTTCGTGAGTCGGAAAGAGACATTATAGACTGGTATTGGACATATGAACTAATATTGGACTTATGACTTTGAACTTGACTGGGTTGGGATGCTTTCTCAATGTTCCATTCCTTTTGTATATAAACCATTCCCTTATATACATATGTGTGTTTATGGATTTGTTTCTCTAGTTTACCTGGACTAACACTGAAGGGGACAGATGCAGGCTCCATTCCCTTTTTACAAAAAGGAAACAGAAAATCTCATCGATCCATATATAGATATCTGAATAACACACTTTGCATAAATAAATCATTATCTTGTAAAAGTCTTAAGTTGGGATAACTTTTGGTCAAATTCCATTTAACTCCAGTGGTAACAGAGGTATGGTAAAGAAAACAACACAAAATCTAAGAGCTGGACAGATCTTAGATTTCCAATCAACCGAGCCTCCAAGGACCTAGGTTATCTTTAGCAAATGGTCACCCACCTTTTGGATAGCTGAAGATGACTCTTAATTGAAACATATATTTTAGAGCTTGAGGAATTCTCTTTGCTTAAACTGCAAAAAATCAGAAATGCCCTAAAGGATTCTAGCTTCTACTTAATAGACATTATTTATATTTTAAAAATAAACTCGATATAAATGATGTATTGAATGTTATAAGAGCCCCCAATAAAATTATTTAAAAATAAAACAATTCCAAACTTAGTATTAGAGGAAGATGATGTGTCCTCAGTGATAAAGAGAGAGAAAATTGTTGAGCATGGAGAATCACATCAGCACTGGGCCTGGGGTCTGCTTCTTTCCTTTTAAGGAAGAAACAATTGTTAGAGGAGTCCCCTGGAGGTGTAAGAGATTGATATAGTGGCTGCTTATAAATAGACAAATAGTTTGAGAAGCACCTCAGAGGAGAGGCCTGGTGACCTAATGTCCCAAAGTCAGTCCCTGCATATGCTCTGGGGCAGTTTCACCTTTCCATGCACACGGCGGTCATCAGGAGTGGGGGTGGGCTGGAGGGTGACTGGTACTGGATGAAGAGACCCTGGTGCATAGTGGGTTATGAGTTGGGCTGCTAACCACAGGGTCAGTGCTTTGAAACCACCAGCTGCTCAATGGGGGAAATGCACTGTTCTACTTCTGTACAGAAGTCTTAAAAACTCACCGGGACAGTTCTACTTTGCCCTAGAGGTTTGCTGTGAGTCAGAATCAACTAGATGACAGGGAGTTTGAGTTTTTTTGGTTTGGTATTGGATCAGGGTCCTATGAAGAAGCATAAACGAAAGGCAGAGAGAATGGACAGTGTCTTGAGGGAGATTTCCCTTGGAGTTGGCAAAGTTGGTGCCCCATAATTCTTATTCCCCACTGGAGAGGTGACTGGTCAGCATTCCCTTAGTCACAAATCCCTACTATTCTGTAGAGATTCTTTGCCTTTTAAAATTCCTCAATAGGACACTGCATTTTTTTTCTGACCAGGAGACAGCTCAACCTTTTCAGGGCTCAGTTTTGTTGGGAGGTTATGACTTCTCGCTCCTCCAGGCTTCCAGGCTTTCAAAAATAAGACCGACTCCCAGGACTCAGATGTCCTTGGAACGCTGAGAAACTCCAGGAAATCTTCAGAGTTTTCCGGGCTAAGTAGGACCGAGTAAACTGCACCAAAGGCCCACTCAGCCCAGGACCTTGAAGATACTCCACTCCTGGGGCCCATTCTTTCTAGAAGGATCACATGTACAACTCACGCAAGAGGCAATCAGGCAAAGAAGTAAATCAAACAAGAGGAATAGGCCATCAGTTCTTTACAACAAGGTTTATTTAGTCTTTTCTTTGACACCCCCCCCCAAAAAAAAACATTAAAGTTATTCATCTTTCTTTTTATTTGCAATGGTTTTCCTTTTGGATCCAGACGAGCATTTATATTACAGGATATCTACCTGGTCAACATGCAGTGCTGAACTCTGGCCTTAGGAGAGATGCACCGATACTCTGGGTAGACCAGCCTGCACTGCCAGTAAGGTAGTGTCTCACGGACTTTGACTCACATGTGTACTGCAGGTGGTAGCGGTGGAACAGCAAGAGGCAGAGTATCCCATTTTCCCATGATCCCTCTAAGAGCAAATCCAAGAGGGAAAGCCTGACCTTGGTCCTAAGTAAGGGGCAGAGGGCACGAACTGGCATCGTGTAGTCCACCTCCTTGCAATGCTATCCTTTGAGATTAGGCCAGCAGAGCTTGTAAAGTTTAAAATCTACCCCATCCCCTGTCCCACTCCCTTCCCATACTTCTTATACCACTTGGCAGGTCAGTGTAGTCTCTCCACTATGGCCACTTTATGTTGAAGAGTTGCCACAGTCATAAAGAGTTGTCTTTGGGCTACTTAGAAAGCCAAGAACTTCCTTTCCCTCCACTCACACCCCCCAACTCTGGTAAATTACGCAAGGGTCATTAGTTCTCTAAAACCTTCAACTCCTTCTTGGAGGCTAATAGAAAGAGCCTCTCTGAATCCAGTGGCATGCTAATGACTTTAATCTGAGTAAAGGGCTAAGTAGAAAAGAGGGTCCAACACCAAACATCTATAAGCGTGTCCTCTTCTTGGGACTAGTTGCTTGTCTCCCCATAATCTTGCCTTACCCTAGAAGCTAGCTGGTCTCCCGACCTTCTACCCAAGTTGCTCCTGCAGCAAAGTGCCAAGCACAAGTGCATTGGATTGTCCACCTCTGTTTGTTTTTCTGGATTCCAAATCTTGGACTCAGTGGAGTTGAAAGGGGTTGGACTGCTCGCTAATGTCACTGAGTTTCCTCTGTAGTGGCAGCACTTAGGGTTGGTTCTGTGCACATTTTGGCTTATTGCCAAAACAGCAGGATATAAAAATGTTGACTGGAGTTCAACCTGCAGGCTAAGCCTATATCCCCATTGATAGCCATGAAAAATCAATACCAGTATTTTTACTAAATATGTTGGGATCTGCTTGATGTTATACAATTCCATATCAAATGTAACTAAGACCAGAGCTACTCTAAACTTTAATTGGCAGCTAGGTGACAGTGTTTAGCCCTCATTTCATATTACCTTTATCTAAAAAAGAAAGTTAATGGCACTTTGAAATTTAGAATTGTGGATTTTTTTGTTTGTTTTTCTGTTCATCCTTGTTTCAAATCAGATCAGTTGAACCCAAAAGGTCTATCAAGATTTCTAATCAGAAGGAAACTTGCTTTGAGTGGTGGAGCTTGAGGGGGTGCAGACTATTGTTCTAAGAAATTAGAATATATAAAAGAAACCAATGGAGTCACCAAACAAAGTTAAATTCAGTGTTGGTTGCTTTGGTTTTAGTTTTAGGGACATCTTATGAGGGAAGAGAGGAGCATGTGGCATTTCCTGGGCAAATTCTAGGATCGGGACCCCCAATGTAGAGCATAATCATTCATATCTCAGACAGACTCATTGTCGGAGACAGACAGAGACAGAAAGAGAGAGAGACAGAGAGACAGAGAGAGAGAGAGAGAGAGAGAGAGAGAGAGAGAGAGAGGATTCACTGTGATTTTCATTGCTGAATGAGAGAAGGCACCTCCAGCCTGACGCCTCTAAAGCTAGACTGGAGTTACTTGATGTATGACTTAAGTGAACAAAAAAGGAAAGGAGATACTGGGAAACACTGAGCATGAGAACCCAACTTCTTGTTGGATCCATTCCCTTACCCCACTACAATAGAAAACAAAAACAGAAGTTGGAAGTTTGAAATATGAATTTAAGCTCATCCTTGACTTAAGTTCCATTCAATGTTGAATTTCTTTTTTAAAAGGTAAGTGCTTATAGCTGTCCCATGAATTTCATAGGTATTGGCTTGTATAGATTAAGCATTTACATTATGTATTAATTTTATGATCATTTGACACACCCAAGAATGACTTGAGTATTAGCATTTTAATTTTCTTAGCAAGAGAAAATTTGTAAATGTGAATACCCTTGCTGAAGGCAGAGTTAGGATAGAACCCTAAAATTTATTAATTTTGACTCCCAATATTTTTCTTTTACTGTAGTTACACTATATTTTGAATATATGGTGTATAAACACTTTCTGAAAACAGTTTTCATCAGTATTTATCAATTTTGTGGGTAAAGAGGGCCTGGAATTTTTCTATATCTATTCTGTTACTTTTTTAGCTTTGGCTCAAGCTTTCACACATCATTTTATTATTCTAGGTTAAATTTGTACAGAGAGGAGAGAGAGATAATGAGAGACATGAGACATACTGAGAGAGACAGAAGAAGACAAAAATGGTCTCAAATGCTTCCCTCAAATATTTTGTCATTAAATTAGACTTAAATCCTAGAAAAAATGGTTCAGACACATTGCAGAACATAAATTTATCTCTGCTGTCTTAGAATAAGTCTGACAATGAAGCACAAAATAATCCAACAAATTAATCAACCAAATAGACCCCAACAAATAAACATAAATTTTACCTGTTCTACTTTTTACCTGTTCTACTTCCATACCCAAAATAAAAACTCAAACTTTAATAAGTAATGTATACTCCTAACAGATGGCTTATTATATATTTTTTGCAGGAGATTGACTATTTAGCCCTTGTTTACAACATGGGACAGGGTTGAGGGGTAGATGGGAGCAACAACAGGGCTACTTCAGAGTCCCCCAATCTCAGTAGACCATCCACGGAGACTCTGCTGTGAATCTGTCATCCTTCATTAGTTTCATTAAGAGGAGCTTTCCAGCTGTCTTTAGTTACTGACCTTTCCTATTGGAAATAATATTTGCCAAAAAGTATTTATGAAGAGGGCAGAGCTTTGTCTATCTGCTGAAGTCTGCAAAGCTCTTCTCTTTGGCTGGCTGTGACCTCACTGTGATGGATAAACCTCAGAAGGTCAACGCAGAAAGGATGCAAGGGAAGGTCAAGGTGGCATCAGAAGCCAAAGATCATGGTTTTGTCTTTGCCTCCTTCTTATTCCACTCTCCCCACACACATGCACTACAATTGTCTGTAGTCAATGGATTAGCTGCAGCAGGTGACTGCTGACATAAACTCCTGAGGTCTGTACCTGAGCCTTCCACCAACAGCCAGCAGTGAAGACACCTGCTGCTGCTCCCCACATAGCAGACCCGAGTATGAGGCTCTAGGTGATTGAGAGAGGAGAAAGATCAAACTAAAGCAAAGCTTCCTGAATCCACGATCTTCTCTGATGAGTTCATGAAAAGGCTAGATTTCAACATCCGAGTTCATTTTGTTTAGTTTTTGTTAAAAGAGTCACCGTATGGAGATATTTAAGAGAGAGGCTCTTCAGACCTGGTCTGGATTCCCAATGGGGGCCTTGTGCCTCCTGAACAGTGCTTAATGCCAGGGAAGAATCAATATGGTGGGTGAATCAGGACAGAGCAAATGAGGACAATTTCCCCAAGGCATGGAGCTGCCTGGAGACAGCTCAGTGCCCATTCTCTTATTTCCTTAGCTTCCATTGATTCTCTGTACCCACTAGCTCTGAGTTCCAGATGGTTCTCAAAGCAGAACATAATGAAATCGAGTAAGTAAAAATAGGAGGGCAAGATTCCTCAAGTTTAAGTCCCACAAAACCCTCCAAGGCAGGCATCTATCTGTCCCCCTTCTGCTATACATAATACATTCTACTTTCACACAAGCTCTTTGCATTTATATACCATATACTCAACTGAGTCACATACTCCAGAATCCCCTGAGGGATGTCTAGTCTTCAGCCACTAAGAGAATGCCCTTTCCAAAAAGGAGACATCTGAAGCATCAGGATTTAGAAATGGTTCAAATAAACAAACTCACTGCCATCAAATTGAGGCCACCTCATGGCGACCTTATGGAACAAGGCAGAAATGGCCCTGTGAGTTCCTGAGGCTGTAACTCTTTATGGGAGCAGAAAGTCTTAGAAATAATGAACAATGAAGAATTGAGATCTTTGTTTAAAAACCAAAAGAAATCAAAATTGGGGGGGGGGGTTTCGAATTATACCAGCAGAAAGTTAATTTCCATGTCCTGAGCTTTTATCTAGTGTGCAGATTCTCTCTCTTATACACACACACACACACACACACACACTCCTGCACCTTATATCTTTTTAAAGTTAATCTCACCAATCTCACCTGGTGAGTGCCAAAGGGTTCTCATCAGAATGAGAAAGAACACAGGCCAATATTAGACAGCACTGCAGAGGCAGTCAGGGACGCAAACACCTGGTGGATTTAGCCATCTCAGGAGTTGGGTCAATGCTAACAAGCAGCAAAACAAGGGCTGGGGATGGCAGCGACGCAGTCTGCTCGCCTCGGGGTGAAGCTGTGCAGGGAAGGGAGACACTGACTGAACAGTACAGTGTGGAGTTTTCTCTGTGTGGCTCCAGAGCCAGGAGAGGACACAATCCAGAATATTTAGTTTGGCTCCAGGGAACTGTCCTAGGTGATCTCAGTCTGTATGGTGCATTGAGTAGAGAGTAGAAAGAGACATGCAGGATGAGAAACTGCTAGAAAAGTGGCATAGGCCCAAGTCACAGAATGGTGTTCCTGGATTATGTTGAGCCTAGAGTTTCAGAGAGCACTGGTGGGTAGTGGTTACATGTTGGGCTGCGATCCACAAGGTCCGAAGTTCAAAATCACCAGCCACTCCTCAGGAGAAAGACTGGGCTTTCTGCTCCTGTACATAGTATCAGAAACTCACAGGACAGTTCCCCCCTCTCCTTTCAAGTTGCTGTGAATTATTGACTCAATGGCAATTAAGTCTGAGATTGTGTGGCTTACAAGGACACTCACTGTCTCTTCATGGTGCAGGTAATTCTAGACTGGCTATAGCTTACATGGTACCTGGGCCTGGAGCCTGAGCTCCACCTCCATGTGTGAAGGCCTGGTGGTACTCTGCCCTCCAGGAGAGAGAAATAGAGACAGTGATAGACAGAAGACATTCCCCACTAGAACTCTGTCTGAATCCTTCAGTGACATCACCTAAACAAAAACCTAGTTAGAACATCTCCCTGCCTTGATATTCTTTACCTCCTTCTCTTTCTTCTTTCCCCTCTCTTAATCTTCATGAAATAATGGAGACTGGCAAAAGCAAGGGAACTTCAACAGGTGGCTAAAAATATATTTTAATGGAACTTCCAGGTGCCAAGTTTGATCATGGTATGTACCTCAAAAGTAGCCCTGGTGATGTAGTGGGGGATACACCAGACTACTAACCTCAAGGCTGGTGGTTGGACTCACTAGTTGCCCTGGGGAGAATGATGAAGACCTTTGCTCCTGGATCCTTTTAGAAACCCAGAGAGGTCAATCCTACCACTCCGCCCTCCAGAGCTGCTATGCATCTGAATTGGCTCAAGGGCAGTGGGCACCTCAAATGCTCAGCGCAGTCCTCTTTTCCCTGGGATTTCTCAGATGCTGGCATCATTTCTGTGTCAAAATGCAGTCTGGGTTTTGATACTTGAAGGGAACTCACCTCCAGGGAAAGAAGTGGCAGGATTTGATAGACTTCTTGAGTAGGAGAAATTAGAATAACAGCAAATAAATGAAGAGTTCATGAGTTCTTGGGTCTACTCCATCAAGAGTTACAGTCTCGGAAATGCACAGGGGCATTTCTCTGCTGTGCCACAGGGTCACTAAGTCAGTACTGACTTAGGGCAGTGAGTTTGTTTTGTTTTGTTTTAGTACTAAAAATCAAAATAAAACCCCAAGTAGTAGGCCAACGACATCTGCTGTGCATGACACTTCACCTAGAACTCAAATGCCTCTCTTTCTCTTTCTCCCAGTTCAAGGAGTTCAGGTGTACAGGAAGCACTCCTAGCACAGTCAAGTCTGTGTTCATAGTGTTGTTTGCAGGTAAATCCCATTTCTGTTAATTGCTCTGCCAGCTTAGATTTCACCTACTGTTGTGATGGCATAAGGCATCACTTCACCCGGAACACCACACAGTCGACTATCGGGCTTGGAATGGCTGGTCTGTGGCAGGCCTGTCCCCTGGGAAGGCAGCATTTCCAGAGTGGAAGAAAGCAGTGCTATGCACACAAAGCCACCCAGAGCAGCAGTTGGGCATGAAATGACGCTGAGCAGAAGGAAGCTCAGAGACAAGTCAAGGCACAGCATACTCGCTAGTCTTATGTAACCTCTTGTCTGGTAGGATCAGGGTGTTGAGTCCTCAGGTTGAACAGAAGGGAGATTGGACAGGGAAACAGGGCTGAGAATGGGAGGCTGTGATCCCTGCAGCTCTGCCCTGGACCTACTCTGGTTTGGGGTCGATCGACCTTGACCCCTATTGCCATGGAGCTCTGGCAATACCTAGGAAAGTCCACAACAAGTGATTCTGTCACCTAGAGGTTGAATTTGGCTTTCAGGATTAATGATGCTTTACATCTATTCCAACCAAGATTGACAACAACCAAAAAGAAACAGCTTCCTAAGGAAAAGAGAGGCTTCTTTTAAGGAAATCACATAGGGGCTGAAGAGGCCAAGTCTATCTGAGCTGGAGGAGGGGTTTGGGTTGTATCCACTGAGACCTCCAGGGGAAGTGTGGTCCTCTGTATCTCCCAGATGAGCTGGGGGCAGAGACTACACCAGCCATGACTGGGCAGGAGGGCTCTGCCTGCAGCCTTTCAATGGGATTCTTCCCCTAAGGTGACGGTCCTGAGGCAGGGTAGGTACTAAAGGAAATGTGTTTCCAAGGACTGCCCCAAATCAACGCTGAGATTTGTGTAACAAAATAGCCTCAAGGAGTGTTGCTCAGCCTGGAAAGGGACTTTTACCCTCAATGCTCCAGTGGGGGGGACTAGGAATGACCTAAGTGGCCTGAGGCTGTCTTTTGCCGCCTCTGATTTTGGGAAGATAAGAACTCCATCCTGGCCCAGGGAAATAGCTGGCTCATACCTTGAGTGATGAGGCCAAGTTGACTTGCACGCAGAGCCCAGGGCTAAGCTGAGGTATATTAACTAGTGACCTAAAGACATCCAAATGGAGAGCTACCAGCATCGAGGGTCCCTGCTCAGCAGAAGCCCTCAGACAGACTCATCGAAGACTGTTTTCCCCCTCCTCCCTTGCCCTTCTGTAGGGAAGGCCAGCAATTGGTGTGTGGCCAGCCCTGGATTTGTACGTTCTGCCCTCTCTGGGCAGTGGCCAAGAAGCTGGGCTTCAGGCATTTGGCCTCGCTAGGCTTGACCCAACATTCACTGTGCCACTTGGCAAAGAGGCCCTCGGGTAGGCTTCCTGGACCTGAACCTAAGGCAGTCAATTTAGCCCGCCTGCACTGTGGTGGCTTAGCCTGGCCACACCTCTTGACTGACTTCTCTTGCAGTTGACAGACTCCTACTCAACTGCCCCTCCCCCCCGCAACTTCTGCCACCCTGTCCACATAGGGTTCTCCCATGACCAGCATCTAAAGAGGTAATGCCCGGCATGCCCAGGGCCCCAATTGCCCCCCTGCCTTGTGGGCTGCTTGCTATCACCCTTGCAAAGCTTTAGGCACCTCGTGGGCCCTGAGGGGCATCCTGAGCCTGTCCTAGCCTCGCCAACACTCACAGCACCTACTGTGGTGGGAGAGGTCTCAAGGATGGAGGGCTACCCCTAACAGCACCTCCGTGGCCCCACTTCTTGGATCCGCCTTGCCCTCTGTGAGATAGGCTCTGGGCTATGGCTTTTTTTTTTTTTTTTCACTCAGACCAGCCCTTGCTGCTGCTGTCACAGCACCCTGGTTCCTTCCTCCCTCTGCCTCCCACCGCCCCACCCCTGCCACCCAGTGCTCCCTGCTTCGCCCATGTGTCTCAGGGGAAGGCAGCCACAGGAAGAGGCCTGAGCTGCTGTCGCTGTCACTTGCCCTGGTGGCAGTGGTGTTTGCTGAGGAGCAAGAGTTGGTGAGGGTGGGGGGGATGGCGCCCCGCCGGTCTCCATTTCCTGTGATGTCATCCAGGCTTCTCGCGGCCACGTGCCTGGCCACCGGCCGGCTAGATCCCTCCAGTTCCGAGGAAAGTGGGAAGGGGCAAAGGGAAGCAAAGCCGTCCTCCTGTCTGTCCCTCCTCCTCCGGGTCTCTGCGTTTTCTTTCCCCAGCAAAGAGGCAGAACAGGGGCAGTGCCTGTCTTGCAGTGGGAAATAAAGCAATTTGGTGGGTTCGACTGGCTGTGCTGCTGTCCTTCACATCCTCCCCTCGGATAATGGTGTCCTTCCGCCTTCCTCCTCCCTCGTCCTCCCCCCCGGGCCGCACAGGCTTCCCAATTCGGTCTTGGTTTTCTCCGTGTGAGAAAGAGCATGCATCGGAGGGGGGAGCAGCTCTAGCATTTATCGTCTTCTTCCGTGTCGCTCAGGAGGTCACTGACAGCGCCACACATCATGCCAGGCCCGGGCCCCCCACGCCTTCGCCGCCGGTAGTGCCCATTGGGCATCTGCCAGCTGTGCCGCAGGGGCGGGGCGGAGCCGATGGTGTTGGAGCGGCCCAGGCTCGTGGCCACAGCGGCTTCGAAGGTGAGCGTCTCCTCCTCGCCGCAGTCCGAGGCGTGCGAGTCTTCGTGCAGGGCCAGGTAGGGCTCGGAGATGTAGCGCTGCGGGGAGGACTGCTGGCTCTGCTTGGCGTGCGGGGAGTCGGAAGGCTGCGGCAGGCAAGCGTGGTTGCCCTCCAGGGCTTTGGAGGGGAGCAGGGAGCCGCCCTCGCTGCTGCCTGCGGATGATGGAGAGAGGGTGCTGGCCGCGTGCCGCATCAGGGAGCTGTAGGACAGGAGGGGCCGAGGTTTTGGAGGAACTGGGGGGAGCTGCCGCCGACTTCGTCTTGGGGTGCTGGTGTCAGAGATGGAGGGGATGGAGCTTTCGCTCAGGGACCCGGTGCCCTGGAGAGCAGGAGAGAGTAGGGTATTAGTCTGGACTGAGCAGAATTCTCATACAAGGTCCTGTGAAGATCCCTAAGAGCCCATGGACTGTGAATTCTGGGGGTGGACAGCTGAACCAGGGCCCGGCCTGAGGGAGTCACACACAGCAGGGATTCAGGAGCTTCAAGAGTCAGGGCATCTCCACCTAGACTGTGTGCTCACGAAGCAACCTGGGGTTCTTGTGGACATGCGGGGTATCTTGGAAAACACCCCTTGTCCCCCACCACCCTATCGATCCTCAACTGAGGGCGCCCTCCATGATCAGCACCTAAAGGGTTAATGTGGTTAGGATGAGGTCTGAGAGGCTGCCTTTGAGAAAGCTGTCATGGGTGTTCGTGTTCGTCCCTGGAGCAAACACTCTGAGCAGCAAGGGTCTGGACGTTCTGCTACACTTTGCAAGGCTTTACACATGTGAGAAAGACGTACACACTAGCTGACACAACCCACACAGCTTTCACAGGGTCTTTCCATGACCCCCGGTGTTTCCCAACTTCATAGCTCCTGTCAGCTTTTCACCCATCTTCGCAGGCGTAACTACTTAGAGATTGTAAATCTGTGTACAGAACAAACATTCCAGAAGCGACACATTGCACAGTGTATGATATGAAAATGTAATAGCAATTTGTAGATTATTAGGGGCTCTGGGGGAGGAGGGCAGGGGGAAGGGAAATATGGGGAGCTGGAATTTTAAAAAAAGAATTAGAGGAAAGGGAGAAAGAGGAGCCGATAGCAAGGGCTCAAGTAGAAAATATTTGGAAATGAATACAGCAACATGTGTACAAATATGCTTAGTACAAATAATGTATTGAATGTTATAAGAGTTATAAGAGCCCCCAATAAAATATTCATTTTAAAAAGGTCCCCAAACACCAAGCCCAGTGTCCATTCCCAACCAAGAGGGAGGACTGTGCGTTCTATGCCTGACCTCAGCTCCACTATCTTGCCCAGATCCCATCCCAGATTCCACTTGACCCTGAGCAGGGTCGGTGTCCTCGGGGCTATTCCTTAGAGATCCTGCTTCGAGCAATAAACTAAGCCCATCAGAGAGGAGCAATAAGATGAGCCCATCAGAGAAGAAAGCAATGAACTGAGCCCATCTGAGGAGCAATAGGCTGAGCCCATCAGAGGGCAGCAATAAACTGAGCCCACCAGAGAGGATCTCTGCCTCTGGAGTTTAGATATTGAGCAGAGAAAGCTTCTGCTGATTACCAGAAAAAAAAGCCAAAGTCTACCCTCCTGTAGGCTGCCCCCCTAAAACTGAACAAGAGCTGTCGGACAAGTGCAAGCCCAGCACCATCTCAGGCCATTGCCTAAAATGGAAATGCAGACCATTCCAAATACTCATGAACTTCAGACTCACTGGCGACATGGAAGATAAATGAACCACTGACATGAATGGCCTGAGCTATTCTTTCAACTTTAAGCCAAAAATATTCTCTACACTCATCTTAAAAGGGAGCAACTGTTTAACTTAACTAGCAAAAAATAGCAAGCGACGTGAGCATTCTGCTTTTTTGAGACCCAGATGGGATAAATCTAAACAGTTGCTTGAACAACTAGCCAGTGACCTTGGTGGGCAGGAGGGTCTGTGAACAAGGAGAGTGCACAGCTCAGAGTGGAACCGTGACAGGAAACTACATGGAGAAACCAGGCAATGGCTATAGCCTTCGCTAGGCATCCGTATTCTCAAAAAGGACTTTTGCTTTTTAAATGCTTTAAAGACCACCATAAAAGATGTGAACGCATGCTCGGGGCATAGTTCTGCCTGGGCAACCCTTTTTAAAAGTGGGTCTAAAAGAATCACAAGTTCCTTCTCCTGCCTTCACTTCCTGCTTCCCTGGCTTCGAGGAAGCCAGCTCCGGAACACCTCTGCATTCCGCACACTCGCCTGTTGGCTCAGCCACCAAGTGGCCTTTGCCCATATGCCCAGAGGAATGTGAGGTCAGGTGTTGGCACATGGACCTCTAGGATAGAGTCTTTAAGGTGTGTGTGGCCTACAAACGTGTTTCCAAATCTCCTGGGGAAATGCAGATGTCTGAGAGTCACATATCAAACTCGAATCCCAGGAATGTGCACTTCTAGCAAGCTTCGGAGGGGTTCCTGTAGCAGATGTCTCAACTGCCTGTGTCTCTACAGGTCTGCTCCAGCAGCCCTCTTCTCAACTGAGCCCTTTTGCTGAGGGAGTCTCCTACCTGCGTGTGGGCCCCCTGTATAGACACAAAGTGGGGGAGCGAGGAGAAAAACATTCCCCCCACCCAACCCTGGAAAGTTTTGCTTGGCAATAGCTAAGCAAAAGGCCAGGAGAGGCAGGGTTTTCTTCTTGGAATAGTTAGAAGCTGGGTGACGGTGGTTGACTGTTCTAATGAATCCAGGCCTGAGAGCTCAATCATCATCCCCGCCAAGTACTAAGGATCAAATGAACCATCAAAAAAATTCTTCTGGCACAAGGACAAGCAAATGAAATGTCAGGAACCTTTGTATTGTGAAACTGGATTTACAGTGACTAGGATGGGATGGCCTGCAAAGATTAATGCCTGTCTTTGGGCAAGTGGAGTGGGCTTTCTATGAATTATTTCATTTCTGAGCATGCATGCATCATGCGGCGAATCGCCAGGCACAGTGCTTATAGGCGGCTATGAACGGAGTTTCCCTGGGTCCTTCCACATGGCTGCTGAATGCCCACACTGTGCACTGAGAGTCAGCGACCACCCTTCTTGTCAAAGGCTTAGCTTGCTCTTCAGGCTCACCTGTCTGTTGGGGGTCTGTGACCTGCCCTCACTGGGTGACCTGGACTGTTGACGCTCGGGCGACTCCCACTCGGCCTGGGTCCCTCGCTCCTCTGAGTTGCAGCGGGAGACATCAGGAGAGAGAAGATGCTTCCGCTCTTTCGATCGTCCCCGCTCTCTGCCTCCTGAGCGGTGGGTGTCAGACTTGTGGCCTACAAGAGACAACTGATCATACTTTGGCCCACATGGTCCACCGAAGATAAAGAAACCTCTTCTGGGTGTTTCATCACTCCCTGGAATTGCATGTCAAAGGAACTCTGACTTCTCCAGGCACGCCACAAGGAGCTCAGAAAGGCAGGCAGGAAAGAGAAGCTAGAAAAACCCTTTTCTGAGCCTGTAAGATTGCAAGATTCTGCCAGAAAGTTAAACATGAGGGTGAGTCAAAAAGGATTCCTATTCAGGCTCTAGTTCATAAATGCATGCTTACTCCCAACTAAACATGGCTAGAGAATGGTCTCTTTTGATTTGTCTCAGGAGGGCCCTATAAAACAAAACCCAATCCAAGAAGGGCTTCTGAGAGGGTATGCCAGCTAATCACCTTTAAGGCAGATAGGCCAGCTTGGAAATTTATGGAGACTGTACTGTACATTTCCAAAGGAATCATATTGATGTATTTTCTTAGAGGACACATGGGGGTGTATTAGGAAGAAGCATGTAGGAAATTGAAAACTGCTTTGGTGAGGAAAAACAATCAGGAAAGTTGGATAAGGAAACTTTTTTTTCATTAGGACAATTTATACCTGCTCCCTCTTTCAGTGCAGCTTGAAATTCTTCCTTCATTACCATTGGTTGTGGCTCATGTGCTCTCCCTAGGCATTGTTGAATGTCGATGGATTCTTTTTGGTACAGTGATTCTGTATTCCTTCCATCTTCTTCCTTCATCATTCAGTATTTTGTTAATAGAATCTGTCAATATTGCAATTTAAGGCCTGAATTTTTCTTGACCTCTTTCAGGTTGAGACAAGCTGAGCATGCTGCTTTTTGGTTTTATACTTGCAGGTTTTTACACATTTCGTTACAATATTTTACTTTGTCTTATGCTGCCCTTTTAAAGTTTCAATTCTTTGACTTTATCATTTCTTCTATCAGCCTTTGCTACTTTATGATGGAGAACATCTTTGAGAGTATCTTCTGACATCCACTTTGATCTTTTATTCTTTCCTGGCTTTTAAATGACCTTTTGCTTTCTTTATGCATGATGTCCTTTATGCCATCCCACAGCTCATCTGGCCTTTTTTCATTGGATTTCAACGGGTCCCATCTCTTCTTGAGCTGTTCTTGAAATCTAGGTGGGATAGACTCAAGACTGTATTTTGACTCTTGTGGTTTTGTTTCAATTTTCTTCGGCTTCAATGTCAATTTACATAGGTGCAATTGATGGTATGTTCCACAGTCAGTCTCTGGTCTGGTTTTAGCTGCTGATATTGAGCTTCTCCATCTTCTCTTCACACAGATGCGGTAAATTTTATTTCTGTGTATTCCATTAGGAGAAGTCCAAGTGTGTGGTTGCTGTTTGTGTGTTAAAAAATAGTATCTGTGATGAAGACATCATTGGCCTTGCAAAATTCTATCATGCAATATCCAGCTTCATGTCTATCACCAAGACCATATTTTCTCACTATTGTTCCTTCCTCTGGTTCAAGTTTTTGCATTCCAGTCGCCAATAATTTCCCATGCATTCAATTGCTGGTGATCAATTTAGATGGAAGATGTTGGAAGAATTCTTAATTTTTCCATCACTAGCTTTAGTAGTTGATGTGTAAATTTGATTAGCAGTCATAATGACGGAATTTTCTTGTAGGAGGCTTTGTCATTTTATCACTGACAGCATTGCATTTCAAGATAGATCTTGCAATGTCCTTTTTGATGATGAATGTGATGCCATTACTCTGGAAGTGCCATTCATGGCACAGTAAACCATGTGATTTTGAGATTCAGAATGGGCATAGCAGTCCATGTCAGCTCACCAATGCCTGGAATATTGCTCTTTATGCTTTCCATTTCATTTTTGACCACTTCTAATTTTCCTAGATTCATGCTTTGTACATTCCAAGTTCTGACCATCAATTTATGTTCACAGCTGTTTCTTCTCATTGTGAGTCATGGCCCATCAGCAAATGAAGGTCTCACAGGGTGAACTCCCTCCACGTCATTATGGTGGGCTCTACTTTCAGATGGCAGCTCTTCTTCAGTCATATTTTCAGTCCTTCCAACAGGAGGGGGCTTATCTTCTGGCACTATCTCTGACAACGTTCATCTATCCTTGAGGCTTTCAGTATCTGACAATATTTCAACGTTATCCATAAAGCTTTCGGTGGCTAACTCCTCTGCAGTGGACAGCTCATTCCTTTGAGGCTGTACTGAGTCTGGAGGTTCTGGTGTGATCTGTTCTCTTTGGCGACCCTGCTTGTATTTAAAATGACATACCCGTAGCTTTCCGCATCACCATAACACACGTGCCACCACAGCAAAGGATTAGAGATGAAAATACCACCTTCAGAAGTGTTAGGCCGAGAGGGAGTACTGTATACACTCTAGTATAAGCCAACCCCAAAATCCACCGAGACACCTAATTTTACCAGAAGAACTGCATTAAAAAATGTGCTGAGAAACTCAGTTTTTACACACGTATATATGGTACATGTCAAGAAATAGCTTCACAGGTGGATATTTTGCTAAACAAAGTTTTCTGTGATTTGCAGCAATTCTTGCTTATTTACCTTCATATCTCAAATGTGTACAAGTTGTTCTCTTCGGAATCCTCTTTCTGACAGACTCTGCCCAGGAAGGTTCTGGGTCCTACATACAGCTGTGAAGCCCTCCTTTTTAGGAGATGGTACCAGAAGAAGGGGCTCGGGATGTATGTTTTAAATAGGCAATGACACACCTAACACCTGGGTGAGAATCCTGGACTTGAAACCAAAGAACCACGATTCTCATCCTAATTCTGCCACTTACTGGCCCTTTGACACAGGACTAGTCACAGCATTTACATTTTTGACTCCTCACCTAGTGAAGAGATTGAGCAGACAAATGGTTTTTCTAACTGCTGCCTAGCAGCACACCTCTATTCCTTTGGGAAAAAAATAAAAATATTAAAGTCAGTATTTAAAGGCTTAAAGGAGAAACAAAACCACCATTTTTAGGTATCAAAGTTTTCGTAGACGTGGAGTTGGTGGCCGCAGCCAAGCCTGACTTCCATCTGTTCCCCACCTAGGAGTTCCCACCTCATACCTTCCCAGGAAACCACAGGCATTTTACAAAAGGCCATTTGGAAAACTGAATTCTGTGATTTCTGTGATCCTACTCCTGAAGGTAGACACCCCCTCGGCTTTTTGATGACTCCTGTGTTTCAGGAGAAGTCAGCCAGAAGCATCCTCCCTGGTAAGGGCCATTCTTCCTTCACCCCTCTGCTTGGTCTGAATCCTGTCCCCAGTGCATTGCAGTCCTGGTTGAATCGACCCCTCAGCGCTCAACAGCAGAGGCCCACGTGGAAGAGCTCACCTGAGTCAGCGTTCAGGCGATGTGCAGAGAGACGCAGGGAGGAGTGGTAACTCCGGCGACGTGATTTGTAGGTGTTCTCACTGCTTCGCTCCATGGAGAATTCCTCCAGCCACGAGGAATTTGAACGCTTATCCCGAATCGTGGAAAAAGAACGCCTCATGGAGCTAGGGTCTGTCACCACCTGCGAACAGGAGTGCCCACGGGAACACAAGGTCTGGATTAAGCACTGTTGGGATGGCACGGTCAGACTGACGTGGGGTGGAGGTTGTGGGGGACTGCAAACTGCAACTATGCTGTGGCATCCCCTGGAATTGTTCTTGCTCAGACGTTAGCTGGGGAGGCTGTTCTAGAAAGTGTGCCAAGCTAACATAGTCACAGGAACTGGTCCAAGGTCTTCTCTGACTCAGGAAGGCCAGCAACTGAGCATACCGGGGCAACTCTCAACAGAATATGGGCAGGCGCTGTGTAAGGAGAGAGTCATCTCCCAGGGGCCTGGGCCAGGCCCAGGAGGAACCACACAGCCATTTCTGAAATAAGGGAGGGCCGCTGTCACAACGTCTACAGTAGTGGCTCGCCACCTTCCTAATGCTGCAGCGACCCTTTCACACAGTTCTTCATGTGGTGGCGACCCCCCAATCATAAGATTACTTTCATTGCACTTCATCACTGTAAGTTTGCTACTGTTATGAATTGGGTGACTCCTGTGAAAGTGTTGCTTGATCCCCAAAGGGTTCGTGACCCACAGATTGAGAACTGCTGGTCTACAGGGATTACCTAAATGTCTATCTCATGAAAGACACCTTCTTCCCCATCAACTTCGCTGGAAGAAGGCCTTGCCCTACTATGTCAGAGGAGAGTGAGCCATTAAGCTGCTTCACAGAATGCTATCTGCCGACGCTCTCCCCAGAGGGGAGAGGGGACCCCCCTCGTCCCACCCCATTGGCTGGCATTGTGTTTTGTCACAGATAAAACAGACCCACAAAAACTTCTTGTCTCTGTCAAAACTTGATGTGAGACAGACATACAGGAAAAACCAAGCCAGGTAAACAGACAGAGAAATGAGGCGTGGCCTTTGCTGGTTAGGACAAGACGGTCCCTACACAGAGCTGTGTGTGAGTAGGTGCATGTGTGCTGGGCCATCGGGGGAGGAGAACAGAGATTCTCTAAAGGATCTCTGGTGGAGATCTTTGGAGCCTCAGCTGCGTGAGGGATCCCCTGAAAACACATGAAGCGGAGCAGCAGGGTCTCTCCGAGGAGGTCTTGTTGGTGGGGCAGGCCAAGTCGAGGGCTCACCTGACAATCACAGGTATTCATTCATAACCCACCAGTTCAATACAGCACCCTGCATGTGGTGGGTGATGGTTGCTTTTTACCTGGGGGTCCACAGTCAGGCGTGGCATAGAGGCTGCCCTCCCAGATCCCGCATGCTCCTGGGTGTCCGGAGGAAGGTAGATGCCATGGTTAGAGGACTGCACGCTTTTTAATTCACTAACCTCTGGCTCCTGGAAATAAACACACAGCCATGCTTGTGGGATGTGGTTCCCATTCTTTGCTTCTCCCTCCAGGGGATATTCTGCTTCCTCCATATAGAGAGTGGACTTCAGAGAAGAGACCTGTATCCTTAAGGTCTCAGTGGCGTGTGTGTACAACTCAGGAATCTACCCCAAACTCAAGTTCAATTAAGATTTCTTTGCTTTGATTTCTCTTAATTACCCACACTGGAACTGAGAGACAAGGTCACCTTGCCTCATCCTGCCTCATTCTTGTGTGTTTTTGTCTCTATCATGGAGCAATTCTTTGGACTTGACCGCATTGAGCAAGACTTGACCGCACTGGGTAACACACGTGGCTGGAGACAGCATGTTGAGATACGTGGGGTGTCCTTTCTGAGAGGTGGGGTTCTTGGGCTTGCTCTTTTCACTCAGTGAAGCCCCTGATCAATGACAGAGATACTCCCACCTTAGCGCATGTATCAATTTGCCATGCTACGCAAAGATAATGTTCTCCAGCCTCCAGACACCTCATCTTATTAGGAAAGAATGGTCTCATGATGGACATCATCCTAACATGTGGTGAGTGGCCATCTGTCAGGAATGCTCTAAATGAGTGCTGTGCAAAGAAACAAAGTGCAAGCCACCCAGGATTTAACTTGTCACCCTCCTCCAAACTTCTTGCATTGGGTCAATGCCACCTTCGGCGACACTCTGTGGCGGGGCACAGTAGGACTGCCCAAGTGAGTGTTGAGACTGGCCCTGTCCACGAGGGTAGAAAGTCTGCCTTTCTCTCGTGGAGTGGCTGGTGCTTCTGTGGACCTTGTGGATCACTTTAAACAACAACAAAAAAACATAAAAAACTACGTGGTATTTTAATAACATGCTTATCCCAATACATAACATATTGGTATATAATCATTATAAAATGAGATACTTTACATTCTCTTTTTTAAATACTCAAGTCTTTGACAAGTGTATGCCTGGATTTGACGTACTCAGCACATCTCCACTGGGACTGGCCCCATTTTCACTGGGACTAGACTACTAAGGGTTTAGTGGTCACATGAGGCTGGCGGCTGTCCTATTGAACGGTGCTCTCTAGAGCATAAGAAGATGGCCCGAGACCCCTGGTCCAATTCTTTCAGGCTATTTATCTGGCTCGAGAATATCTGTATGGCAGATGTGTGTGCTTTATTCACATAGCAAGTGCCAGTGCACAGAGAATTGGGTGATATAAGAGGGGTTGACTCAGGGCACCAAAGAAAGAAACTTAAGAACAAGTTAGGTAGCTGGAGACTAGACTAGAAAAACCCCAAAATACTCTTCTTAGGGAAAGACTTGAGCGTATGATTCAGGTCCTAGCCAAAGCACAGGGTGCCTGTCACACCTCTTAGTCTGTGGCATGGCAGAGTGGTGTCTGCTGTGACATGTGTATGTGTGTTTGGGGGGGGGGGCAGTCTTCTAGGAGATGCGATGTGTGCACCAGAAGGAGTGACAGTTTGCAGGACAGGCTTTATACAGCAAACAAGTCTGACCCCAAACAAATGCGGCACGACACTGTGGTCCATGGGTGTCCCAGGCCATGGGAGACACATGCACGTGTGCACACACACATGCACACTCCATATACACACACACAAGTCATGGCCACGCCTCAGGACATGGAGCAGCAGCCCCATGGATGGCCAGGCGTCCACTGTGGTGAGTGTGCAGCACAGGCTGACGCCTGGACTGAAGAACAGACACCAATACTGACAATGAGATGATGGACATGTAGCCAAAGAGTCCTGGCACTATGGCCGGGTTTTGAGAGCCCACAGATGTGATGACACAGTAAGGAACGCTTCCCTGTGAAAGAGAGGCCACATTATTCAGACCTTCCGTACCAGGCCTATTACTGGGCAGGTGAGCTCCAGGTCACCATGAGGCAACCTTGAAGGGAGGGCCCCAAGGATTCCTTGGACTTTGGGGCTACATTTCTCAGAAAGGGAGGAAATCCTTCCATTAATTCTTCCCACCCGCTTCGTCAAGCACTCCCTCAGGCAACCACTCACAATCTCTGGGGGGCTTGGGGGTGGGCGGGCTGTCTCCCTGAACACAACCATGTGAGATTCTCTAACTCTACAACCTCAGATGGATGATTAAAACGCTCATCTGCCGGAGCCCCTGAGGGACTTTCTCCAGCTCTGCAAGGTCTGCGCAGTCCACAGAAGAGCCCTCACAAGCAGGCCACACCCACAGGGCATAGAGGACCTCCCTTCAGGGTCGTGCCAGGCTATGAGTGGTGGCAGGAGAGTGGGGAGAGGGGGGATTCATGGGAGTGCCATCATCCCAGCCAGGCAGAACTTGCAAGCTGCCTAGGTGACTCTTATCGAGGGAGAACTTTTAAAAAAGGTGAGGAAAAGTCAAACTGAAATGGACTTGGCATCGTGAGTAACAAACATGTCCCTCTCAAACCAAAAACAATGACCCAAAGGTTGGGGTTTTGTCTTTTTATTGTCTCCCGGCCAATGAACATTCTGGCTCTAATTCTAAGCCCAGCAGGGAGCTTGATCTCATGTCTCTTGAAGTTCACTTCACCTTTGTATCAGCAAAGCCTGCACCCCCATCTGCCTTTGCGTCTCTAAACTTGAATTGAACTCAATGAGTCTCAAGAACATCTCACCATGTGTGTTAGTAAGGAACTCGTGGGCCTGGCAGCCTGCTTTTGACCTTGTAGAACTGTGATCAGAATCCACAGAACACAGAGGCAAGGGGCACCTCTGCCTTCTAGTCAGGAGCTAGTCCCTATCACACACTGCTCTGAGGTTCCTGAGAATGTGGACGTCACGAAGGTTTGGCTGGGACCATGTCATGCTCTCAGGGGGAGAACTGGCCCTCAGTCCAGAGCTGTACCATTGGTGCCACTCCTCTATGAGGCAAAGCTTTATACTTCTCTATTAGATGCTCAGAGGTATAAACTAAGAGGGATTGGCCAGAAGCAATTCAAGTCTCTGCAGCAGGTTAAAGAGCTGGGGGACTGAGCATTTGTTAGAGAACAGGAGAAACTAAGCCATGAAAGGGTAAAGATAGGCCATCCCCAAGGTCATTTGTTAAACTAGCAGAAAGCTTTTTCCTGGTGAATCATGACTATGAAGTAACATTTGGAAATTAGGGTGGGAGAGAGCAGGAAACCACAGAAAGATTCTCCAGGTCATGTTACTCATCCATTCACCAGAGACTGTTGTTCCTGGAATTGCCCGTCATCGGCTGGATCCATACATGCTAACTGGAATATCTCCTGCGGGGAGAGTGGACTCATTGAAGGGTATCCACTCCGGCCGCTCCTGAAAAGTGATATCAAATTTGGAGGAAATATGAGAGAGAGGAACAGTCAGGCCATACCTGCCCACTAAATTCCCACCCAGGCTGTACCTCCAGCTCAGCCATGGCAACCCATTTTAGTCTTTGTTCACTCATAAGCCCAGTAACGTGCCCCAAGGTGGACAATTTAAAAAATGCACCAGAAAAGAGAGAAGCTGTTGTTTTGCAACTTGGCTTTTGGGCTGTTCACCATTTGCTGATAACATGATTTGTCATACTCAACCAGATGAGAGGCCAGTGCTAAGACTGCAAACCCACTCTGCTACCCCACCAAGTGGGGACTTATTGGAAAAATGTCATCATTTAAACAGTGAACAGTTTGTTTAAATATTATGCAGGTGCGGTCTTTTAAAAAAATTCTCTCCACTCTCAGTGAGAATGTGGTCTGATTGTGTCAATACCACTGACCAAAGTAAATTTAATTCAATGAGTATTTATTGAAAAACTACTTGACACCAGACACTACCTATTGGTTCATGCATCTGGATGATTCTGAGGAGGTGACAATGGCTGTGAGAATGGTGATAATGTTAAGAGGGCAGGGACAAAGCTGGCTAAAGGTTTAGGAATCTAGGACTGAAAGTATGGAGAGTTGTCACAGCAATGCTTCCGCCTACACTGCTCTTAGGCACCTGATACTCTGGACCAATGGCACCACTGAGTGGGTGAGGAGACAAAGAGACAACCAATCTTTCGTAGAACTTGACTCCTACTCCTACTCCTACTCCATTCATTGTCACCAGGACAGAAGCAGCTACCAGCTCCCCCTGATCAAGAGCCTAGAAGGGCACAGTGGTAACGAGAGGAGGGATGGGTCCCTGGCAGGACAGCAGCCCTCGTGAGGGGACAGGAGTGAAGAGAAGGGAGATGGACCACCTCTTCCCCAGTGTCAGTCTGCTGCTGCAGAGAGAGCACCCACAGGACCCTCTGAGACAGGAGTCAGTAGCCTGCGACTTGAAAACAGGTGGATGAATCTTATGTCAAGGGGCCCTGGTGGCACTGGGACCAGGTCCGTGACTGCGGGCCCTCATGTCAGTGGCACTTTGGGAGAAAGATGTGACAGTCTGATTCTGTGACAGCTGACAGTCTTAAAAAGACTGTGAGTCAGGTCTTCGTTGTCTTATAAGGTCACTGCGAGTTGTAATCAACTCAATGGCAACAGGTTCACAATCTGACTTAAAGTGGGATCACGGTGAAAGATGAGAAGAACAGAACGTCACTCCACCAACAAGGAGAGTGTCCACTGTGTTTTTACAACTGCTCGCTCCAGAGCCGTTTGATATTTCAGTCATCCGCTCATATGTCAGCCTTCTTCTGCCCCCGTGGGCTTTCTCCTGAGAAGAACCAGGAACAAGATGAGCAGAGCTAGGGATGCTCTCCTTTGTCCCACAGAGAATGAGGAGCAACTGCAGAATCGCCCGCAAGACGAGAGGCTCTTTGGAACCACTGGTCAACCTCACCAAGTCCAGTCATTTGCACCTTGATGGTACCTTCTTAAAACCCTTGTTAGGCTTTCATGGTTTTTTGGATAAAGCCATGAACCTGGAACCCTCTCTTCTTGCCTCTCACCTTGTATTGTTCCCAGAACTGCAGACACTCTGGCCTTTCTAAAGTTGAGTGTACCACACCTCTTTCTGCCTTTAAACAACCCACATTGTACATGCTGTTCCCAGTGGACAGAACACTTCTTTCCACATTTCCTTTTCCCAACAACTCTTTTTTGTGTAATACTGAATTTATCATTCAGAACTTTTTCTGATTGAGGTATTTCTGTTTTCTGCTGCTTCTTTTATGGTATCTTTGTCTGTATATGAAATCTAGGATAGGTACATCTGGAGAGATAGTAACGGGATCCAAGGCGCCTTGGGGGTATGGCAGAAGAGGGTGTGTGTATGTGGGGGGTGGGAATGCAGAGTTAAGAACAATGAGTACAAAAAAGAAGAAAATGTTCTGAAACCTATTCTGGTGATGACTGTGTAACTTGTCTTAATATGATTTAACTATTGAATTGGATGCTATGTGATTTAAAAGTTGAAGATGGTAACAAACAATTCACTTCTGTAAGAGTGTCTTCTCTGATCCAGCTTTTCCCCCTAGCTGATACCTGGCCAGGTCTCTCTGTTCTGTGCTCGCAAATCATGCTGGGTTGTCCTTCTCATTTCTCAGAACTGCAGTTGAATCATGGAAACTGTCAACTTCCTTTTTTCTAATCACTTGTGGTATCATGTCTGGTTTTTCTACCAGGTGGGCACTCAGTGAGGGTCTGGGGCCATCTCTGCTTGAATACATAAACACAGGGCAGCAGTCACACCGAATCCAGAAGGTCCTGAGGAACCAGCTCTCAGCTCCGCAGATAGCCCTTGCTCAGTAACTGGACCACCATTCATCAGGGTTTCACCCCAGAAACCTAAAAGTCTCTTTGATTTCTTAAAATTCTTCATCACATGTAGCAAATCAATCACCCAATATTATTGACTTGACCTTCTGAATCTTACATTTGACCATTTAGCCCAAACTGCAGCCCCTAGATTCAATTAACCATACTTTTCTACCCTATGGTATCTGGGGGTCTAGGGATACTGTCCTCCAATCCTTCCCCCACAGGTACTCCACGAAGACTGTTTCAAAGCACAATGACCATGCCACTCAAATGCTTATTAAAGCCCCACCATTTTAAGGTGAAGACTAACTTCTTTATCCTGCTAATTGGGTCCCCAAAGGCCTTGAAACTGCTTAGTGTCCAAACCCACCATCTGCCACATCCACTCTGAGTTCTCTGTGTTCTCGTCGATCTGGCAGAATTCAGGTTTCCTATCTTGGTGCTCAGAGCCCCCGTGGCACTGTGGGGTTGCTAACTGCAAGTTCAATGGTTCAAAATCATCCGTGACTCTTTGAGAAAAAGATGAGACTGTTAGGGCTCAATGACTGACAGACTCGGAAGTCGTATATAGAATAGGTATGAGTTAGAACAGACTTGGTGGAATTGGGTTTGGGATGCTGGTTTTCATACTACTACTATGAGTCAGAATGAACTTGACAGCAATTTGTTTGTTTAATATACACCACATGGCATTTTAGCTCTCCTAGAGGGCTTAGCCTTTGAGTTTCAGCTCAGAAACGATTTCCTCAGAAAACCCTTCTTTGCCCTTAAAATATGCAAGCTGTTTCCTTTTCACAGCACCACAATGGGCTACTCTTTCGCATCTTTAACCTTCCTCGATATTATGGTTTCTTTTGAAAGATTTGTTTCTATGGGAATTGTGATCATGCTCACTGGCCAAGCCAGAGTTTATTCTTAATAAATCTTGTCCATATAAATGAATGAATGAGTGAATCATTAATCAGTGAATCAATATGTAAGAGAGAGTGCTCCTACCATGGGGAATAATTTGTAAAGAGTAAACTGTTAAGAGGTAAAATAAATCTACACGAGGGTGTATGTCTCCATTTCTAAACTAAGGGGTCTATGAAAAACCAGAAGCCCTTCCAATGAGGCCCTACAGCCCCAACCATCTCTTCGATCTTCTTTCTGCACAGGCCCCAAAGAAACATCTACTGGCTTCCCACAAACAGGAAAATCCATACAGTGAGCAGGGTCATATGGCAGGAGTTGAACTGGCTAATCAAAAAGTCACAGGTGGAACCCACTGGGTAGCTGTCAGGAGAAAGATGAGGTTGTAAGTCTTTCCTACGTTTTTATAGCCTCGGGAACTCAAAAGGTTAGTTCTAATCCATCCTTCAGGGCTGCTACAAATCAGAGTCTACTTGTTGGCATGACTTTGAGTTTGACCTCATTCCATCGAATTACTTCCTCAGAGGGCCCAGGGCCTTGGTCACATTTCTGGTCTTCTTCTACTCTCCCAGATATGTTACAGTATGACACCTGAAAACAAGGTTCAGAGATTCCAAGTGGATTTTACATAGAGGGCTCCTTCCCTGCCCAGGTTTTGTTTTTCCTGTTGGAGCTGGTGTTAGGTGCCACTGAGTCATTCTGACTGATCATCGCAGAGCAAGGTACTGCCTCGTCCTGTCCCATCCTTGCAATCATGCTATGATAGAGCCCATTGTTGCAGTCATGGTGTCAGTCCATCTCCTTGACAATCTTTCTCTTGTGTGCCAAACATTTCTTTACTATGAGGTGCTTCTCTAGGGCCTGGTCCCTCCTGATAATATGTCCAGAGTACATGAGGCAAAGCCATCTAAGGAGCATTCAGGTTGTACTTCTCCAACACAGATTTGTTCATTCTCTCAGAAGTCCATGGTATTGTCAATCTTCTTTGCCAACATCTTAACAAAAGTGCCCTGATTTTCCTTTGGTCTTCCCGATTTATCATCCAGCTTTTACGTGAGTATGAGGTGATTAGAAATGCCATGGCTTGTGTCTATTTATTTTTACAATAATTTCTTCTGATTACTATTTACATTATTCCATTTCACCACAATTGCTCCCGAAATACTTGGGAACTCCCGTTGTGCTAAACCCAACCACAAGCACACCTTGACATTGAGGACAGGGTCTCATGCCCTTCAGGTGCTCCGCACATGGTTGTCAGTATTAGAAAAGTAACAACTTGATGAGATGTCTATGCTAAAAGCCATTGCCATGGAGTTGATTCAGACTGAAGGTGACCCTCTGTGGGTGAGAGTAGGGTTGTGTTTCATTGGGCTTCACTGGCTAATTTTTCAGGAGTAAATTGCCAGGTGTTTCTTCTGAGGGGGCTCTGGGTGAACTTGGACTGCCAGCCTATTGATTAACAGCAGTTTATTAAGCATTCTGAGTCAATGCCATTCCAGGACTCCTACGATGGTATAAGGAACCTTCAAAAAAAAAAAGTGCCTGGAAAGATGGAACTAAAAGATAATGGGATTTTTGTCCATGTTCTTTTAGAGCCTATATATATATATTTTTTTAAATCAACATTTAATAAAAGCCTATGTCAAAAACTAACCCGAACAAGTTGGATTTCCTCACAAGTCCCTACTTCTTGCGTAGGGAAGCTGCAAGAAACAACGAGAGTAGGAAAGAAGCCCTTTCCTCCCCTCCTTGCCTCTTCATAGGCACTTACTGCCCCCAGAAGGGATCACAGTTCTAAACGCGCCTCATCCGCCTGCTTTTGACACCTGCTGAGAAGATATGGAAGGAAGTCTTCCCAACCTCCTAGAAAGGATGGGTTTGGCTTGGGGACACTTACAGGCCTGCCACGGTGTCCTGCTGGAGATAAGGCAGGGTTTGAGCATTGGCGAGGATCTCCTGGGGCAGAGATGAGGGCTCCATGCGCTGGAACATGGGTGCATTTTTCTGGGTGAAAAGTGAGAAGAAGGACAAATGACCACGGGAGCTGTTGCTGGTGGGATGTTCCACGCATGTGGAGCAACTAGCATCACGACCGAGACCTTTACAGCAATGATTTACATCGTCCTTGTTAACACACACAGCACACCAGTCACTAATTCAACAGTTCCTGGCATCCCACTGGGGATGACATTTTTGAGCTCTTCCTCTGATAGACACTCACTCGCCCTTAGGGGTTCCTCAGGACTGACACTTCATCACCCAAGCACGTATATGAGCCTTTGCTTCAGCAAAGCAGGGCCATGGGTTTCAATCCCACCCATTGCTAGATAGCTCCAGGGCTCAGCACCCTGTATTTCTGCTTCGAAGCTTCTGCAGGGCTCTGGGCCCCAGAGATGCAAGGGCCTCACCCTGCAGGAGCCCCATGGGGCTCCCTATGTCTCTACCAAATGCCATCTCCCACTGGGATCTCATGCTGAGGTGGACCTTCACCTGTTCCTCCAGCTGTTGCCTCTGCTTCTTCACCTTGCTCTGTTTATAGTAGTCCATGATCATCATGGCTGCATAGATTTTGCCCACAGTCAGGTCTGAGGCTAAAAACACAAAGGGGGCATACGGTGAGCAGGGGGGAAAGAGAGGTACGAGGGAGAGAGGGGCGCCTGACAGGCCTGTCACCTGCTGGAGAGCAGGCATGCTCCACTCATTCATGAGTTCTCCGTCTATGTCCAGTTCGTGCTAGGCACCGAGTGGCCGAAGTGACCAGCACTGATGACGAAAACACCTGACCAAGGCTCACCTTCTCCCCGGTCAGGCTTTCTTGTCTGTGGAACACCATCCCTGTCCCATCTGCATGGTATCTGCTGGGCTGGGTAGGGAGAGAGCTATGCACCCAACAATTTCCCTCTGCAAACACAGGGACCTTTCTTCTGAATAGCACTTTCCCCTTAATAGCCACCAGCACTTTGAGACATTCTGATTTCCTCAGGATCAGAGAGCACCTGTTCCCTGTGCCCCTGGCTCACTCCATATTCCTCAAAGAATGTGGCCTTACTGAGCTGAGCCCCCAGTCTCTGGGATCCCCTGGAGGAGACCTCACACCTTTGGGCATGGGCACCAGAAGGTCCAGCATCTTCTGCGACAGGTGGGGCCAGATGGCCAAGGTCTCCTTTTGTAGCTCCGAATCCAGCTGCTGTCTGTCTGCGCCACCTAGAATAAGATATGCTTAAGCTAAATAAAACAGGGCAGACTGAGCACTAGCAAGGACTGAGGGAGTAGGTGGGGACAGGTGCTGACTCGGCATGGCACCTCAAATGCCGAGAGGCATTCTTGGCAGTTAGTGTCAGTGGCTCTTCCATACCACGTCTTTCTGCTGAAGGAGCAGAACAGGCTTTGGCTCCCATTTCCCATGACTCAGGGAGAGATAGGCTGGCCCCCGGGAGCGGAGGCCCCGAGATCAAGACCATCTTTTCGAAGCCTCTGAGATGTGCAGATCTAAACCAGACTCATGCACAGAGCAGGCGTTCTGGTCAGACGAAGGACCAGTGCAACCCCATCCCAGTGGCTCCCTGGCTGGCCAGACAACAGACAGGCCCACACAGTGAACAAGAACACAATGAAGTGCACCCTCTTTAGGTTAATCCAGCACTGAAGATCACAGGGGCCAAAAAACGACCCAAGGACAGAGTGCAGGAGGAGGAACCGGAAACACAGGACACGCAGTGGGGATTGCCTCTCAAGGTCAGGAAATGAAATGGTCGAAGGGGAAAACTGATGGTCTGCTCTGTAAATCCTCACTCGGCTCACCAAAACGTAAAAAGATTGAAATAAACAAAAGCCTCTGAGGTGCCCCACACTTGGTCAGGAGCAAGCCTCCCTTGCCTCTGGTCTAGGTAGGAAGCCTGTGGCGACCCCCCTGCCTCTAATTTGAAAAGGGATGTGGGTATGGCAAGAGCAGAAGAGCATCAGGTCCATCTAGAAGTGGCAAGCCCTTCCTCATGAAAACCCCTCAGGGAGAATTCAGGTGAGTAAAGGGTCCTCGGGGCCCCTGTGGCAGGCGCTGCAGAGAGCGGCTGACTCCAGAGAGAAGCAGCCAGAGACTAGATAGCATAATTAGAAGCCACTTGTTCAATACACAGATGCTCCTACGATGCATCCCACATACCAGATACGGAAGGAAATATACCATGAAAGCTAAAAGGAGCCTTCAAAGGGATCCAAGTCATTCATTTTACCAGAAGGAAATGGTACAGACCAGTCACTGAGGCCCAGGGGTGGAGACCTAGGGCAGCGGATGGTGGGTGTTGAGCCAGGGACGTGGCAGTCCAACGATCTCTGGCCTCCACCATCTTCACCAGTTGTTCCAAAATCTATCCATCCCACCTTCTCCCCTCCTCCACTGCCTACATGTCTCCCCTCTTTCCTTCCACAGTTTACCTTTTGCAATCTTGATGTCCAGGGCTGTCCGGATCAGAGCCATGAGTGTGGAGGTGAAGTGGACAGTCATGTCCTCGGCCACAGGCATGTTCATCAGGACCAGTCTCTGTGTGCAAGAGAACAGAAACAGCAGGCGAAAGGCATATCGACAGACACCTTGGTACGAAGGGGAGTGAGGTGCAGAGGTCAAATGCACAGACAGAAAAGAAGGGCAAGGATTCCCCACCCGCTACCCAGAACCACTCTCCCTATTCCTCACGTAAGGCTCAGTCACTGTTGTTTTGTTTTTTCCTAAGGAGTGATTCCAAATTCCCAGGGAACAGGGCTCCCCAATCATTCTGTAGGACTCCCCCATAGTCCCAAGAATGTCTTTGACATGGATGGGGAGCAAAGGCTAAGAGAAGAGGCTCGGGGAAGAGCCAGCTCCAGGAGATGGCTCCATTCCCCACTTCAAGGCCGTTCTACATCTCTACCGGTTCTGTGCGGACCCCCAAACGCAGATGAAGGGGTAGCGAAGGGAGGGGGGACTCTGCTCTGTTTATCTGACTTGAGAGATGCATCCTGGTGCCCCCTTTTTGAGTCTTAAAAGATATGAAACTGGCCAACACGTGGTTGAACATGCAGAAGTCCAACTTATCCAGAGGATGAGGTGGAGCAGGATGGAGAGGGGGAGAGTGCAATCGGGTCCTGGGGAAGGAGGATGGGGCAACCACAAGTGAAGAGGGTGCAGGAAGGGTGACAGAGGCAGGAGCAGAGTGGGCAGGCCTTGTTCCTTTCATCCGCGGTAAGGTAGCCAACCGAAATGGCCAGATCCACTGTCCAGAGAGTATCTCCCTTTTGGAATTCCTATGACTTTTCCCTTCAACCCCACACCCTGTCTCCCACCAGGCCTCATTCCAAGAATGCCAAGACCTCAGGGCCACATCTCGCCACCTGGCACTTTGGGATGTGGCCATCTTGAGCACAGAGCATGCCAAGCCCCTAAGCTGCGCACGAGGGGCCATGGATTGGGGTTGATGGTGGTGGTGGTGGTGGGGGGGACCCTGATGGGCCAAGTTCAATGAGGGGCTCTCTGGAGCTAGCTCCCGGGGAGGAAGGGAGCAGCGGCAGGTCCTCTGGCAGAACCACCAGCCTGGCTAGGAGGGGCTGGTCTCCTCGAAGGGAGGCGCTGTTCTCATGTCCCCTGGGGCATCTCCCACCAACCAAGTCCACAGACAAGGTCTCTTAGCGTGGAGAGCACACTGATTGTTGGTATCTGAGTCCCGTCTCTCCCACGTCTTGAAACTCCTAGAGAAGCAGCTATGTGGCTTTGGTTTATTCCTTAGTGAATGAAATAACTCAAGGGTTCTGGGCCAATTTGACACCCAAGAGAATCAACTATTACTAATAGGTGGAGGCAAAGCAGCCAGACTGCGCACGGCAATGCAGATGACCCCAATGCCCAACGCTGCTCTGAGCAAGCTAGGGGGACTCCAGCTGTCGCTCCCATGCCGGCCCAGGCAGCAGCAGGGCTGAGGAGGTGAAGCTACGAATACCTGTCACTTGGGCTCACCATCACCTTTCACCTGAGAATTGCCGAGTGCGCCAGAAAGCTGGGCTAACGAGAGGTGAAAGCCGTTTTCCTGAGCATGTCGGGGGACTGAAGACAAGCTCCTGTCTCTCCTCTCTCAGACTTAGCAGGAACCTATGTCCTATTCCTTCTGATGGAAGAGAGGAGGGCACTCGTGATCCGTCTCAACCCCTGGTTCAGCAGTATGCCCTTAATTTATCTGCTTGAGATATTTCTCTTTTTGTCATCTCGGCTAGCTGCCGGCCACGTGTGCCATGCCACAGGCCACCTCTCTGCCTCCTCTAAGAGCAAGGCACCGTTGGACACTACCTCTCTGGAGAAGCCCCCTCACGCCAAGCCACACCCTTGTAGCGACACAGAAGAACACATTCCAGAGGAAAAGCGCCCGGAGCAATATTGCAAACCGTCCCCCGAATTCCTCGTCGACGTCATCCTCCACCTTCTGCCATCGCTTGTTCTCCTGAGCACCCGCCTCCTCCCCAGCCCACGGGCCGCCCCACACTGGGCCCCAGCTCCTGTCGGTCTCTAGCCCAGAACAAAGGAAGGGGTAGTCTACCTTATACGCCACTTTGGAGGGACATCTCTTGCCGAGGCCTAGCGGTGGTGACATGAGAGTCAGCATTTCATACATCTCAGTGTAATGGATGCGGCCACTGCTCATGGGGGTGGCAAGTGGGGATGGGGTGGGGCGGCAGGGAAAGAGCGGGCATGGGAGGGGGATGCAGAGAGCGGGGAGAGAACAGGCATTCCCGGAGAGCAGAACACACAAACAAAAGAATACAGGTACGGGAGCAGACACACAAAACAAGGTGGACACACAGGAGAAGAATAGGAGACCCGTTAATCAAGGCAGATCATACATGTGAGTCCATCCTGGTGCATGTTTATATCACACCCCACACAGACCCGGGAACACCGGTGGGAACCTTTCCGTCCTGGACTCTCCACGTGCTCTGTCCCGGGGCCTGGCTTTCTCCTCCTGGATGAGCAGGACCCTGGCTTCAGGACATCCGTCCCCAGTACAACACAGGGGCGTGGGGGGGTCTGAATTCCCAGGGCTGTGCGCGAGTGGTATAAACCAGATAGACGGTGCTCCGGCCTTGGGTGGGAATTTGCAGGCCCGGCGGGGCTTGGGGTACTGGCCTGCAAGTCAGGCCCTTTTCTTGTCCGGGAGCCCCAGCTGGAGCACCGTGTATCCCCCCTCGGTGGTGTGTTTGCAGCAGGAGGCAGCGGCTTGCACAGAGTGTGGGCTGGGGGTGCTGGTCAAGAGGTGGCCCCGTTGCTTCCACCTGGCTCTGCGGAGTCGAGTGCTCTGGATTCCCCAGCATGCCCCAGGTCGATGGCATGCTGGGGACCAAGGAGCCAAGCCTGGAGGAGGGAGAGCCTCTAGCATGCCATGCTGTCTTCTGGGCTCGCCCCGCATGCGACGGCAGGTCTCACCAGGGTGGAGTTTAAAGAGTCTCAGCAGAGGCAGCTGTTCAGCCTCCCACACATGGGAATCCCAGTGCCCCTGTCCCACCGCCCAGACTGGCAGCCTTCTTGGGTCTAGGTCTTCTTCCAGACGCCTGGCCTTTGCTTTGCCCCACGGAGGTCACACCTTCCTCCTTCTTATGTAGCAGGCGTGGCCTTGGGCAGCAGAGTTGCTGGGATGCACAAGGCACAGCTGGACGGGCCAGGGGTCCTGTACGCCTCTGAACAGTGTCCTTGGTCTCACACACAAGCAGTGGCTTGGCAAACAGGGCAGAACCCACAGCCCTATCAACAGTAGACGACAGGGCACCGATGCAGGGAGTCTGCTCAGCAGCCCTCTCTCGTCTGTGGAGGCCTTTCCAGGCCCTGGGAGCAACTCAATGCTTCCCACGTCACCAAACCTATGCCTCTTTAAGTCAGACTCATAGGTTCCTCACTGTCGGTCCAAATCCGACAGCACTCCAGACCAAAGCCCCCAGGAGGCCATCTAAACCATGCCCCAGTCCCTTATACGTGGGGTGATGAGGCCATTTTGCCAAAAGGAGGGATTGCCTTAGCTTCAGTGAAGGGAAACCAGAATGCTTTGCTGGGGTGGGATGATGTCTGCAATCTCTAGAGAAGGGTTGGTTCTGTCATAAAACCTAGACTGTGGTGGATGGAATGAAGTGTGTGTGTGTGTGTGTGTGTGTGTGTGTGTGTGTAGGGAGAACTGACATCAACCTGCACTATGAAGTCGTGATCTGCCTCCTGCCTTGCCCCCCGCACGTGGCCCTCCTCTTTAAGTCACAGCTGCTGGTTCTGGGAGGGTTTGGACCTCTTTAAACTCAGAGGAAAGCAACATGAAGGTTCCCTGGTGTAGCGCGGCGGCGGTGGAAGAGGAGCAGGAGAGGACAGGAAGGGTTTAGATGTTGCATCCCGCCGCCGGTCACGGCTGGGGACTGGGAGGCAAACCTTGCAAGCCACCCTGTAGGGGCAGTTCTCTCCCAGGCCCAGAGGAGGCGAGATCACCCGCACTAATTTGTACATATCCTTATACGGGATCCTGCCGCTGTAAAGGAAGCACACATGGGTTAATAGGACACTCAGAGAAGGCGGGAGAGGAATGGCAGCGTAGCCATGAAGGGGAGAGCCACTTCTGTCCTTGGGCCTGGCAGAGCCAGGCCAGGAGAGACTGAGCACAGGAAGCACCAGAGGACTACCGTTGTGCCCAACAGCATTGCCCCTGATGGGCTAAGGAAATCACAGCCCGGCCAGCACCAAGGGGAACTTGACAGTTCCCAGAGAGCCTCAAGAGATGTATGGAGCCACCATGGCGGGGCTGTATGCCATCAAGCTGATTCTGACTCAGCGCAACCCTACGGGACAGTCGGCCCGCCCAGTGGGCTGGCAAGGCTGTGATCTTTATGGAAGCAGGCGCCGCATCTTTCAGTGAAAGGGGGAGCGTGAGGGGTTCCAATTGCTGATTGCTTGGCTCACGGCTGAGCACCACCAGGGCTAGATGAGGCAGAACCCAGGCTCTGGCTCCCAGGAGGCCTCTCAGAAGCGAGGCCCGCCGATTCACAGAGGCTGTGACAGCTGTCAGGAGCGGACTTCAGGCTGACTGAGGTGGCCTGCTGAACTGTTTGCTATCCGCAGACACTGACTGCATTCAGTTACTCAGCCCCACTTGTCAGGGGCAGTGGGAAGTCGGCGTCTTTCTGCTGAGAGACGGCGAGAGACAAATTTCCCATTAGGCTGATTAGCCAGGAGCACAGTTGGCACGGAGGGATTTGCAAAAGGCTCGGTGTCTCTTTGTGATGGGTTTCACCCCTGGTTTAGCTTGGGCAAGCGTTTCTCTACTCCACAGGAGCCTGCTGGGATCTGTGTTCACAGAGCAGCCAGGGAGAGAGAGTGTAGGTACTGTCTCCTCCAGCCCCAGCACATGAACCAGAAGGCCAATCCCATCAGAACTCCCAGAAGGATAGGATCTAATCTTCCAGCCCCCCTCTCTGTGGGAGGTACAGAATTAACCATGGACACGTTTCCACTCGCGGGGAGGGGAGGGGGGGATGATGATGCTAGGTTTTGTGGTATCTTTTTGATGCTCCGTGCAGGAGACCAAGGTTCAATTCCCAGGCGATGCACCTCCTGTGCCATTGCCACCCATTGGTCAGAGAGGGCTTGGGTGTTGCTAGGAGATTGAATGGGCTTCAGTGGACATCCCCACCAAGACAGACTAGAAGAAAGGGCTGACGCTCTACTTCACAGCACAGTGAGCGGCACTCAGTCGTGGGAATAGCCAGCCTGGTGCAGTGTTTCCTTCTGCTCTGGGGCTGCCATGAACCGGGATCTGACAACATGGCCAGTGACTTCAAGCATCTGCCCAGCAGGAAGAAGGCAGAGCAAGGGTGCAAGAGGCTGGGGAGCAGCAGGGTTGAAAAGACTCTGGTACAAAGCAGGGTTTCCAGTGGCAATCGTACACCTGTTCTCTTCATCTCCTAGCTTAGTGTGCCACCCAGCAGCCATCTCCAGATGACTTCTTTCTAGTCTTTTCCTGACGGGAGTGTTGAATACTCCTGGTCTCTCAACACAGCTCAGCAGTCAGTCTAAGTCTCTGGATTCCTGTGAGGTCACTGGACCATGCCTTCTCTCACCATGAGATTGGGGAGTGGATGGGCTGGCAGGGGTGACAGGCCGGTGTTCTCTGCAACCTACCAGCGGTCTTCCTTCTGAATACATTGGCTTCGTTGGCTCGTGCTAGTTGTTTTCCTCTCTCAGCTTCTAGAGAAAGTCAATGACTTCCATCAGCGTGCGGCTGTGAATTTCAAACCAGACAGGACGAAGGTTCTCCTTTGTCTTTTGGCTCCTTCTCAGTTCACGAGTCTGAGTCTCATGATCAGTCCATCCGAGATTATTTCATGCCAGCGGCCGAAGGGAGTGATGAGGTCTAGTGCTCATGGAATTTGAATACAGGTATTACAGGCCACCACAGGAAGGTGGCATTTCTGTGAGCCAGTAGCTCCTGAATGGACTGACGTGAGCAATGAAACGCCTTTAGCAGCAGCTGGGTTCTCCTCTCTCAGAGGAATCCAAAACTCTCTTCTTAGGATCCCAACCTCATGGCCATTCGTGAGGTTTTATAGGTACTAATTTTCCATGCATTCCCAGATGGCTACTGTCCATTAGAACAATGGCTATTCTATAAAGAGTTAGATACAATTCTCACAAGCACCCTTTAAGGTAGGTAGTATTATCTTCATCCTGCGGACCCAGGGGCTCAGAGTGGTTCAGCCACTTGCCCAAGGCCCCAGGCCTGGATGCCGTCCCCTCGAACTCACTGCCCTTGGCTGTCTCAGCAGGCTGCCAACTACCAAAGACACCGAAAAGGGGCAGGGTGTTGCTTGGCCGCCACCATCAGGAAAGAGCTGAGAGAGCTCTGTGCCCCGCGCCATGATGAATGAGGAGAAGAGGACTTTTCTGTCACTTCCCCAGGCTCCGCAGCCACCACCCCGGTTCCAGCCCTCCCAGGGTGAGGAAGCCACATGGCCCGTCCCTGAGCAGGGTGCAAGTCTTTCTGCATGTACTTGCAGAGGGAAGACAGGACGGACCCACAGCAAAGTTCAGATCCTGCAGCTAAGAGGACCCGGGATAGGACATTTCCTGTAGAGCCCGTGTTCTTAAGAGCTCTCCCGCTGTCCTCAGCTGAGGTGGCCCAAAGGCTGCCCCACTTCAAAAAGCAAGGAGCAGACTTTGTTTCCCTATCTTCTACAAAGAGTTTGAAAGAGTAAATATTTTGCAGTTTGGGACTGTACTATCTTTGATATTGCTATTAAGTCCTGTGTAAAGTAGTCATAAAAATCCACTGTCTTCCAGCCCATTTGGACCCATGGAAAATTTACAGGCCTGGGCAGACTCTCCCCTTTGGGTGTCTGAAGCTGTCAGTCTTTGTGGGAGTAAGGAAGTCTCATATCTTTACCCCCTGGTAAGTATGAACTGCTGACCTGTTAACTGTTAACAAGTCAAAGTGAGAGCCGTCGTGCCACTCAGATAACCAAATCCTACTCACCGTTACCGAGTCCTGTCCTGGTCAGAGCAACTCACAGGGGAGAGCCGCTCTGGTGAGTTTGACACTCACTACGGAAGTAGAAAGCCTCCCCTCTCTCCTGAAGAGTGCCTGGTGGCTTTGAACTGTTGACCTGGCAAGCAGTCCAATGATTACCACTAGATACCACACCACCAGGGCTCCATGAGGCTCCTTCAAGAGCTTCTTAAATAGACAGAAAAACCCCAAACACACTGCCAAAGATTGACTCTGACTCTAGTGACCCTTTAGGACAGAGTACAACGGCCTCTGGTGGTTTCTAGGATTGTCAATCTTTTCGAGAAAGCCTGCCTTTCTCCTGTGGAGTGGCAAGTGGGTTCAAACTGCTGCCTTTTGGTGAGCAGCCCAGATGGGTGTGGTGCTACTGCAAGGAAACTGGCAGTGGGCACATGTACTCTGTAGGTTCTGTTTTGCCAACTCTTCCTCTAAGGCCTAGAAAGTACACTGTCCCTTCCGAACAATAGGACAGTGAAGAGAGTTGGAAGGTAATTAACTGGCAAATGCCTGCCATTTAGTCCAATCCTATGCAATAAAACCTACATGATTAGGAGAACAGGTGGGAGAAAAGCTTGCTTGTTTTTAAAAATATCTATCAGTTCAGTTGTCTTGAATTCTGTCTGTTGAGAGTATAAAGCAAACTGTGAATGTCACGAACTACAGTGATCGATTGTTCAGCTGGCCACACTCTCTAGTGACTCAGGGGAGCCCACTGACTGCTGGCAGGAGGAGTTGAAGAGAGAGCTCATTGGAGCCCTGGGCAGACTCACCCCAACACTCAGAGGGGACCCTTGAGTAGTGGGGGATTGCTTAGGAAAGGCCTGCCGGAGAAGGGAAAAAGAGGTTAAAAGGAAGTTAAACAGGGTGAGTCTTTGGTAATTGTCTTGAGAGTAGAGCCAGTCAGAGCAAGGTTTAAAAGAATCTTCTATCCTTTTGTAACAGGCAAACATTTGGGAAGCTCGAATTCCAGCCGTTTCCAAGGAGAACTCCAGAGGCCCTGGGTCTGCGTCCCCTGAGGTGGCCCAGAGGTCTACGTACCATGCAGCTCTGTCATACTCTGCCCAGATGCGGACAAACTCATCCAAGTGGTGAGGTCCAAGGATGGAGGAGTCTCGAGTCAGATACTCAAAGTTGTCCATGATGACGGCCACAAACAGGTTGAGCATCTAAAGGGTGATGGGAAGAAGAGGAGTTATGGGAAGATTAAAGCAGAGCAAATGAAACGGAGACACGGGTCTCAAAGCAAATGAAGAATTTAAAATTTGGTAACACTGCAGTTCCCAACTAAAAACTAGATCTTGTTGAGTGTGGAACATTTTCATGATTCATGCCACACCTTACTCTTGTATTCATGTATCTTGGACATGTTATCATGAGGGAGGGACTCGTGCCTGCGGAAGGACTTTGTAATTGGTGATGTAGAGGGTCAATGAAAAAGAGGCAGACTCTCAATAAGCTGGATTGACGCAGTGATTCTAACAATGGGCGCAAACATAGCAACAGCTGTGGGGCTGGCGCTGGGGTAGGCAGCCTTTGTTTTGTTATACTTGGAGTGGTTTTAAGTTGTCCAGGCTCAATAGCACTTGACAATAACAAAAACAACATTCCTTTCATATTCCCAAAGGACTCCACTATCATTTTTATTGTCTGTTCAGCTTGCTTAATTATTACTGGAGCAGCAAAGAGAGCAGCAGCAACCACCGCATCATTGAACTAGAAACCAAGGTCTAATATCAATCTTCCCTTTCAGCTCCTTTCCTCCACCCTGGATCCACAAAGAAAGCCAAAAGGAAAACACGTGAAATATCTTAGAGCTGAAGTTGTGGATGACTGAGTGAAAACTTGCAGCTATTCCTGGTTCTTAAGTGGCTTCCAAGACCCTGCTGAATGGACATTTACTGTATACCATCAAGTTCAGAACAGACATACAGGTACTATGGATAAGAAAGAAGAGAGTTTCCTATATATTCCCATGCCTGGGGCAGTGGTTAGATGTGGTAGGACTTCAAGAAATGCTACTGGGACATTCCCAAAGACTGATAGTAGAAAATATGGCATAGGTAAGCATACAGAAGCCATAACATTCTGAAAGAGCCAAGGAAGAAGCATCTACAGATTACAATGAACACATTTTATAGCAGGGTCGGTGCTTGAGTGGGTCCTGAGAGAGAGCTCACCAGAAAACCAAGGGCTCACAGTAGGATGTTTTAGACAGCGAAGCCGGCATGAGTAGACAAGAACACAGAGGGATGTATGGGGGTGAGGGTGGGGTTGGAGTAACAATTCATTCAAAGAACCAACCCAGGAGACCAGTGTGCCTGGTTCTGGGTATCAGATCAAAGAGATATCATGTAAAGCTGCTAGAGGAACTTGAACAGGAGTTGGAAAACTCATCAGATAGTCAATATTTTAGGTTCTGCAGGCCAGACTACCTGTCATCCCTACTCAGTTCTGCTGTTGCAGTGCAAAGACAATCTGCATAGGATGGCTGTGTTCCAATACTTGGAACATTATGCATGGACCAGGAGTTTGCACGTCCTATCATTTCTGTCACACAGCATTACTCATCTTTTGACTTTTTTGTACTCATTTAAAAAATCTAACCATCATCCTTAACTCCTGTCCATTTCAAAAGAAGGCAGTTTATTGGACTTGGCCTGTGGGTCAGTAGGTCTACCCCTGGTCTAGCAGTCACAGAATGGGCTTGACCTAGGAGAGATTCCATGGGCCATTTATGATCAGAAAGAACCCTTGGTAGCAGTGTGGAGCATGGGCAGGGGGCATGAGTGGGCGTGTTGGAGACCAGGTCAGATGGGTGTGTATGTGGAGGCAGGGTGTGTTAGTCTGAGTAGACTAGAGAAACAAATTTATAAATATTCATATGTGTATAAGAAAGAGGTTTATCAAGAAGAGCAATTGAACATTGAGAAAATATCCCAGTCTAGTCCAGCCCATGGTCATAAATCTGATATTAGCCCATATGTCCAATATCAATCTATAAGTCCTCTTCAGACTCATAAAACACATATACATTGACACCAGGAAGGTCACAGGCTAGTGGGTGCAGAGTCTTGTGTATCCAGGGGTGGTAGAAGTATCTCAGCGCTGGCAGGGATCTTTCCGTGGCTCCTCCAGTTTCCAGGCTCAGGGTCTATCAACATGCTGCCATGTGTCTTGTCAGCTGCAATGTCTCCCAGGGAATGAACCAAGAGAGAGTGTCTCCACCTCCAAGAAGGAATTACCACATTTCCCAGAATTCTTAGGAGAAAGCCACACCCACACAGAGGTTTCATAGGCTAGCTCCAGATCGGTAGGCTAGACTCTACCCCTACATTCTTAATTCTCAAATTGACACCAGATTAGATGACTGCCACACAGGGTTTCTGAACCAAGCTCGTGGAAGGGGCCATAGTGTGGGCAAGAGTAGAGAATGAAAGGAGATGAACCTGACTGGACTTATTCATCACAGAGAGCAGCATCATTCCTGGTTGCTTGATGGGCACGCTACTTCCTGCCCCCTTGAGTCTCCACCCTTGCCTACTCAGAGTTAATATAGTTCCAAAGGACACTACCGGCAAGCAAGTCACATCAGTCAATGAAACCCATTCTTGAGGCATCAGGCATGGGTGAAGGATGGAAAGAAATAGTGATCTACTGAAAGCCAATGGGATGGTATTAAACCTGGGCAAGAGACTCTTGTTCTTCCCTGTTGATCTTAAATACGTGAGGTCTTAAACTGCTGCTACAGCCATCTTGGAGCCTCAGGGATGGAGTGTTTGAGAAAACAGTTGGTCTAGAGGAGAATGGGGCCAAGGGATCTATAAATAGAGAGAGGAAACTGGTCCAGTGAGTCATCTAAGCCCCAAGTCAAGAGGGATGTTTATTTCCCTCCCACAAGCAGGGCAGCCTGGAGGAAGAAGTCAGGCCTCGGATAGGGGCTCCACAGAGCCATAGGACCCCAGACGCCTTCCTTTTCTCTACTCCTCCATCACCTCAGGGTTAATGAGGGAATGTCCTTGATTCCCTCAAGGGAAAGAGATGATGGCTGGACTTCCAGACCTTCACCTATATTCTAGGTAACACACTGGAGGAAGGAGGAATGAACACGACTAGATTAGCTATGAGAATCAACCTGAAGAAGCTAACCTTTGCCTTTCCCCAGATGTTTTCCTTATCCTATATATCTTGTCTGTGTGCCTCCATCTGGTCCGCCACATAATGGGGAACCTGAGAATCACTAATAGAGACTCCTATGCCCTCAGTCCTGACAGGCAGGAAAGGCAGCTAGTCTAGCCTAAACAAAAAGGAATTTCATAGGTCCATGTAAGTAAGTTCAAACACAGGGAAGGCATCACAGGACTAAGATCCCTGTGGGTCAGAACCAACCCAAAGGCTCCTAACAATAACAACATGCAAAAGAAGTGATTCTTAGGACAGGATAGGCTTTCCAAAGACTTGGACTTGGGTCTCTGATGATTCAGAGAACCAGTTTCCTCTTGGCTTTCTCATGGTTATTCAGGGGGTGGGGTGGGGTGGGGGTGGGTTTATGGGTGGAATCCAACTGAACATTGGCCTTTTCCTTTTTGTCACTGAGATTGGAGATTCAGATTGGAGACACAAAATTGATGCATCCACTGCCTAGCATCCTCACATTTCTTTTACACACCTTTCATAATGCAAAATGATTAATGTTAACACAAACAATTATTAGAATTTCTGATTCACATCTGCAGAGGCCTTTATAGGATTACATAAACACACCCATTATTTGTTCTAATGCTTACTCTAATGCTTACTTTTGTGCAGCAGGGGGAGATACTATCAACCCTTCCAGAACAGAAGCACTACCCATCCACCTTTGCATTTTTAAGCATACCAGTCTAATGCATCATAGATCCTTATGCTTAGTATAGACGGGGTTGATTTGAAATGAGAGGTTGAGTGTCTTGCTCAGGGACAGACAGTTCATCTCGTAGAGGGCCAAGATTTGAAAGGAGGCCATCTAGTACTGAATATAGTCTCTCTTAAAATCACATTAAGTGAATCATGCAGCACCCTTCATCTGAAAAGTCCAAACGTACCTTCCCAGTCTAATTAATTTTCTAGTTATAGCACTGGTTTCTTTTAAATATGCATTATTAAACATTGAAACTGTTAGATAAAATTAAGATACCTATCTGCCTTCCTAGGGATCCCTGGAGGTATAGTGGGCAATGCACTGGATTACTGATCACAGGGTCAGCAGTTTGAAAACACCAGCTGCCCCAAGTGACAAAGAAGAGGCAGTGTTTTTCTGTGTTGTACATGGGATTTCTATGTGTTGAAACTGACTCGATGTGTCATTACTAATGAAGGGAAAGAAAATCCACAATGCAGGCAAAATGAGCACAATGTGACCAAAGAGAAGGAAGAGACTAATGGGTATGCAAGATTGACAGGTAACTAGAATAATCACTGTAAGGTACATAATCCTGCAACATCAGTAATAACACATAATTTTTTGAGTGAAAATGTACATGAATAGGTATGTGTGTCAACAGGGTATGTGATGTTGAATAGGGCTATATCTGTATGCAGCTATAAGTTTGGTTGTAAGAATATGCAGGCGTTGTGGCAGTTACATCTGTCAACTTGCAAAGGGATAGAGCCCAGCCTGTCAATCAGGTGAGAGGCAAAAGTGGCCTTTGTGGGCATGATCTTCTCCTGAGGATTCTGGGAACTTCTGTCTTCCTCCCTGCAGGTCGTACACACAATCTCCCTGGGAGACACTCCTGGTGACAAGCCATATGGAACTATACTGATGGAGCCAGAGCCCTGGAGCTGGAGGAGTCACGTGGAGACTCACACCCATGCTGAGATGCTTCTACCGCCACTGGATCCACAAGACTTCCCACCCACTAGCCTGTGATCTTCTTGCATTCTGCACCATTGCATGTGTTGCATCAGTCTGAAGAGGAATTTATGGACTGGTATAGGATATCTAGGCTGATATCAGAATTATGGATTTGATCTGGATGGGCTGGGCTGCTTTCTTGATACACAATTACTTTTTATATAAAGCTATTTCTTTTACACATATGAGTGTCTATGAATTTTGTTTCCCTAGTTCACTTAGACTAACACAGGTGCATTTAGGTTTATGGGCTGCATATTGCTGCTGTTAGGTGGTGTCCAGTCAGTTTTGACACATAACGACCTTATGTACAACAGAGCAACATGCCCAATCTTGTGCCAATCTCACATTGTACTTAGGTTTGCGCCCACTGATGCATTCACTGTGTCCTTCCATTTTGTCAAGTGTTTTCTATACCAAGCATGTCATCTTTCTTTCTCCAGGGACTGGTTACTCCGCACATGTCCAAAGTACGTGAGATGAAGTCTCGCCATCTTTCCCCCGAAACAGCATTTTGGCTCTACTTCTCCCAGCCTTTGTTTTTGGTTAATGCATCTGTTCTGTTTGAACTTGTTTCGTCAGTATCATTATTTCTGGCTTATATGCTATGCCTTGGAGTTGTTGAATGTTAACTAGTTCTTTTTCGTACAGTGACTATATTCTTTCCGTCTTCTTTGGTTGCTTTCTGCATCATTCAAAGTTTTGCCTATAGAATCTTTGATTGTTAAAACCAAAGGCTTGGATTTTTTTTCTTTAGTTCAGTTAAACACATTCTGAGAATGTTTTCCTGTTTGGTTTTCTGATTCTTGGTCTTTACACTTTTGATAATAATATTTTAGTGTATCTTCTCAAGCTGTCTGCTCTTTTAAATAACCATTTTTCCACTGACTTTAGTTACTCTATGATTAAGTTTCAGGACTCTTTTCTGACATCTACTTGTATCTTTTCTTTCTTTCCTGTATTTTTATGATATTTTTGTGTCATCCCACAGCTCATCAGATCTTCTGTCATTAGTATTCAATGCATCAAATCTGTTCTTGAGATGTTCATAAAATTCAGGATAGATATATTCAAGGTATTTTGGCTCTCAAGGATTTGTTTTAATTTTCTTTAGCTTCAGCCGGAACTGAAACAAGAACAGCTGATAGTCTGTCTCACAGTCAGTCCTTGGCCTCCTTTTGGCTATTAATATTGAGCTTCTCAATCTTCTCTTCTCAAAGTTGTGGTCAATTTGATTTTTGTGGATTCTAGCTGGAGAAATTCATGTGTGCAGTCACCTCTTCTGTTGTTGAAAAAAGGTATTTGCTATGAACAAGTTATTAGTCTTTCAAAATTCTATCCCGTGATCTCCAGCTTCATTTCTATTCACCAAGACTATATTTCCAAACTATTGTTCTTTGCTTTTTACTTCCAACTTTTCCATTTCCAATCACCAATAATTATCAATGCATCTTCATCACATGTTTGATCAATTTCCAACCGAAAACATTGGTAGAATTCTTTCATTTCTGCATTCCTAGCTTTAGTGCTTGGTGCATACATTTGAGTAACAGTACTACTGACTGGATTTCCTTGGATGTGGATATATGTTATTCTGTCACACTCAGCACTGCTCTTCAGGGTAGATCTTGACATGTCCTTATTTAAATGGTGGATGTGATGCTTCTCCTCTTTAAGCTATCATTCCTGGCACAGCAGTGCTATGAGACAACTTTCTGATCCATCATGGATAATAGCCGTCCATTTGAGCTCACTAGTGGCTATAATGTCAATCTTTATGCATTCCACTTCATTTTTTACAAACTCCAATTTTCCTAGATTCATACTTGGGATATTCTGAGTTCGTTATTAATTAATGTTTTCTGTTATTTCTTCTAATATGAGTCTACAGTAAATGAAGGCTCTGAAGGCTTTTTTCCAGCAGGCTTACTCCATCTGGATTATTACTGTCAACCCTCCATTGCGATACCAACTCTACTTCAATTTTATTTTGAGTACCTCTGACCCGAGGGGGCCCATATTCTGGCACTATTTGTGACAACGTTGTTGTTCTTATTATGAGACTTTCCACCTCTGACGATGCTCTGAGGATATCCATAAGGTTTTCAGTGACAAGTTCCTCAGAAATACTCCTTTGTGCTGCATGTATCATGTATATTTTGTGACTATGTGCTGCAGGTATGTCCACATAGGGGATAGAGTTAAAGAAACTTCTTACATGTAACCAAATACCTCATGGTACTCAGCAACTGAGCTTGAAGGCTGACACCTATAGTCTTATAGCTATCTAGATCAATTGGCATAGCACGGTTCATACAGATCGTGTTCTGTGTGTTATTTTGTCGAGTCGTGTCTGGGGCTTTAAAAGCTTACAAATGGTCATATAACTGTGATGTGTTTGAAAAGAAAGGAGAGGGAAGAAAACTAAAGTGTCAAGAAAGCAATCAGTCCAAAAGACTCACAAACCACACGCACCACATCCTTCTCTAGCTATGGAGAACACCGCCCACCTTTCTGACCAGGGACACAAAAGAAGACCCAGGTTTGAATGGATGAAGAATATAGAACAAAATTAAAATGACTGAAAAAAACAAAGACAGACAGACAGCGTGTCATAGAAATTGAAGGGGCCCCAGACAATTTACCCGAGGCCACCCTTCTAACTTGGACCAAAAGTCATTCTCTGAAGTTGACTCTCAGTCCAACAATAGCTGGTATGGGAGGGGCAATCATGCCTGTAGGGAAGACGCTCCTCGGAACATGGACTACATGAAACCAAAGGACCTCTCTGCCAGGCTGGCAGGGGCAGGCAAGCAATCCAGATGAATGGGTGTGGGGGGGAACCCCAAGGTGGACATGGGGTGGGGGTGAAGGGAGGGACAGGACCCCAAAGTGGACACAGGGTGGGGTGGTGGTGGAGGGGGAGTGATGGTACACTGCACGGATGGCAACCAATGTCCTGGAACAATCTGAGTATGAATTCTTACACAGATAACTAATTTGCTGTGTATGAAACAATGTATTGTTAGAAAATGGAATCAAAAGCACCGAATACACGAGTGAATAAGTTTAAAACACCCATTAATATCACTGCTTGAAATGCCTTCTGTTATTTGCACGATCCATTATACACATGTGATTTTAACACCATGTATTATTTTGTGTTACTTGTTCACTAAAAAACCGCTCATGCACATGAGAATATTGTGCATTCAAACACGTGTCTACCATGCATATACTCTTATGATCAGGAATCAGACTCCTTTCATTTTTCACAAGCTGTAAAAGGGGAAGTGTTTCGGTCAAGGTTAGCACACCAACAACGCCAAGACCACACTGGAGCTTACCTGAGTCTCCAGTTAGTGTACTCTGTGATACATTAACCTGCCAGCTACACGTAATAGTCCCCTAGGGAGCCTCCTTTAGCTTTAAGGAGCTAGAACAATGCCTTAGAGAAGAGACAGTCGATGCACTTTTTGAAGCCTGGCCATGAAATCGATCACTTTTTGGTGGCATCTCTGAGGCACCCGCTGTCCATGCAGTCAGTGGTGTAAGCACTGAAGCCGAGCGGAGGGATGTCAAGGGTGGGGAATGTGAGACCAGCCCTGTGCTTGATCTGGGGGCATCCATCTATTCTGCTGACAACACTGGTCTGATTGTGCAGGTGAGCAGTTTCTGGATGTTGACATGCTGATTCATGCTTTCTTCCAAAGAAAGAATTCCGGAGGCACCGAATGCTTCTTACTGCTTTCCAAGTGGGTGGAAGCCAAAGCCATTACTCAATATTTACTAGTACCCAAATCAATCATGTCTCTCATATCTATCTAGCTGGCCAATCGTCAAAAAAGACAATGATATTGCAAGTAAAGAGCGAATCATACTGACTGAATTATTGCAGTCATTCGACTTATTAATGCAATCACTTTCTATTTTCAAGGTATTCTATTTTTTTCTGAAAGAGTTCAAAAGTCCCCATATGAGCAGAGATCATCTTGCCCTTCCTTGTACGGTAACAGAAGCATCAGAAGAGGAAGGACTCTTTTCTGGGTCATCCCAGAAAGATTGGATATGGAGCTCAATGCTCTCTTCAAGGAGGTCTCTACCGCTCACCACCCCTTCTTACGACAATAATCCTTCCCTAGAAACCACAAAGGATTTTCTCGGCCATTTAAAGCCACACACCCAGAATCTACGAATCCTCCTGACCTCCAAGAAGCCGCTTGAAGACTAGCTTCATCACGTGGGCTGGTGTGTGTGTGTGTGTGTGTGTGTGTGTGTGTGTGTGGCACAGACATGAGGGATGGTCTGGTGGGACACCTTAGGGCGGGTAGGGTGGGTGGGGATGGGTCACCCCCCAAACCAGGCTCACCAGGAAGGAGCAGAAGAAGATGAAGGAGACAAAGTAGACGTAGGCCAGGTCAGTGCCGCAGCGCTCATTCTCATTTTGCCCTGACGGCGCGGTGGTGTCCGGCTCGCAGCCTTTCTCCCCGAGGCACGACAGCATAATCTCCTGCCAGGCCTCGCCTGTGGCACTCCTGAGCCCCAAAAGCACTGTGGTTAGTGGCAGCAGACCCGTGTCCCATCCCTTTCTCTGCGCGCACCCCCAGTTGGTTCAGCCCTTTCTCTTGGCCAGACCTCCACAAGTGCCATTTTTTAAAGCAAGTGAGCCTCCCTCTCGTACTTCCTGCTGCGGGATGAGGGGTCCCCATGTGGGGCTGACCCTCTGGGAGTCAGTCCTCTGGCTCACTGTTGGCCCATCTTTTGAGGGGTCCTTACTCACGGAGTAGAGGGAGTGGGAATATCTGACATCAATCTGACCATCCAAGGGTCCAGGCTATAAGTGTAATCTTGTCTGAGAGCAACTCCCTTCACATGCCCCTCATGCAGGGTCCCAGGGGCCATGCAGAAGTCATTGACCACTCGCCAATTAACTACTGCCCAAAGGAGCTGATCTAACTCCTGGAAGCTCCTGGGGCTGTTCACAAACTCTTTGCCTCCCTTCTCCTAGTCTTCCTCACAGCCTGCCTGACAGGAGTACAGGAAGGGAATTAAAGGACAGCAGGAAAGGGGAAGAAGAGGCCGCCAGCCCCTCCCCGCCAAAATCAGGGTGGCCCTGACAACCACAGTTCTGTACCCAAGTACCTGAAGAGCAGCATGAGGGACCCAAAGAAACTCCGGAAGTTGTTGTGTCGATTGATGTGACTCTCCTCATCTAACTTTATGTTTCCGAAGACCTCGGAGACAAAAACAACAGAGCAGTGAGCATTATTGAACGGAGTGATGGGCTGGAACTTGGGCACCTGGTACATCGCAGGAAGGCAAATCCACAGGCACGGTGCTTTCTGAGGGCCTCACTCTGCAGCAGAACACCCCCCCCCCCTCTTGGAGATGTTCAACAGAACGATGTTCCCCACTGTGCCAGGGCGGGCCAGGAGACGCAGGTTCGCGAGAGCCACAGAACCTAAAACCAGATGAAGACTTCCTGCCTGAGGACCCCACACATCACCTGGTCTCCATTTCCACGGAACCTGTCACCATGGCACTCATTGTGGTACTGAAGTCCTTTGTCAAGGACATCATCTCCTCCCTTGGACACAGGGCATAGGTCGGGCTTTCTGTCTATTTCCAGGAGTAGTGATAGGGCCATCTATATTTGCAGAAATTGTCATCTATTGCTTGGGCAGGTGTTGACCTTGGATTGGCCAGCAGCTTAAGCCAGAAAGGGGAATCTCTATCTTCCTTGATGATGTGTCTGATTCAGATAGTTAAATCTCAGAAAGTCCATCTGCCTAGGATCTAGCATCCATGAGAACAAAAACACACGCATCCAAAAGACATGATCCGAGAGACACAATTTCTGATCACCAAGCAGGAAGGAAGCCAGAAGCCTCAAAGTGACCTTTTAGGCAAAGACAGAGAGAAGAGGAATAGAAGAGGAAAACCCAAGACCACAGAATACTTTGAACAGAAGAAAGAAAAAGGCTTTGGGTAGGTCTGGCCATAGGTGAAGCTGACCTGAGTTGATGGTCACAGGGGACATTCATGAGCAGAGATGAGCTCCCGGCAACCTTTCGCCACACCGGATGGACCTCAGGCTCTCCTCCCACTCATCCACTGCACACCACGGGGGGCTTTCTGGGTCACCTTCCCGGCCGCCGTTTGCAGCAAGCTTCAGCCTACTTTGAACATGCCTCCGCTTATCTGATGCATGCTAAATGGGACATATTTTCTCCCTAACAGTTTTTAGAATGTGCAATTGAGGAACAATCTCTGCCCCCAGCTATTTTGCTCAAATAACTCCCACTGACACCTGCTGTGGGAATTTGTTCTCCACATTGTTTTCCATAACCCAAATACTACTTGTCTCTCAGGGGGGAATGGAGGCGGCAAGCTCTCGAGACAGCAGCGGGGAAGAAGGGGATCAGGAGGGCAAGGAGGCAGCGGGCCTTCAAACAGAAACACAGCAACGCTGAACAAAACCCTCCCAAACACTTATTCACCATCCATCTGCTCTGGAAAGCCCAGGGAGCCTGCCATGCTGCCCTGCCCCCTTCCCTCCTCCTCCTCGCTTCTTTCGACCGGCTTGGCATCCGGTCTGTGCCTTTTCCAGCCCTATCCCACATCACGACCACACCTATTGCACCTTTAATACCTGTGATTCCGCTCTCACGGTCACTTTGAGTCTGCTCTCTGATAGTGGCTGAAACCAAAAGCAGGCACTGGATGGGAAGGTGGCCTTCACATCTTTATCATGATTTTTTAAAGTTTTTCCCCTAGTCCTAGTGACACCTAGCCAGAATTTCCTATGCCAAAGAATATGGGAGAGAAAGGTGGGGCACTGAAATCCATAAGGACATATAAGCTAAATCACTTTGACTTGGAATCAGAGAAAGTTGGCATCAGGCAAGGCTCGTGTGGCCGTTAAGTTTTTATTGACTTGAATATGGATGACAGCTGTGGTGGAATCCAACCTATCCTTAAGGTCACAGTCTAATGATGCCTTCCTTGGGGTTGTGACCTTTTTTCAAGGAAGAAACTAGGAAACTCTCTCTCTCTCTCTCTCTCTCTCTCCCCCTTTCTCTCTCTTCCCATGTGCCTTCCTGCTGGCTGGGGCTCTGTCTGTCTCTAGGAGCAGCCCTGTGTGGGCCATCTGACTGTGAGAGCTGTTAGCATCCTGCCATGTTTCCACTGATTTCTGGTCCATGAGACTCTGCCCCTACCTGCCATGACCCTCTTCCTGCACCATGCATCCCCTTTCTATGCCTTCAGCCTGCAGCAACCTGAGTCTCAAGAGGGCCCTGGATTTAGTAACTGGAGTCGGATGGGGTCGGCACTCCTTCTTGACATAAGATTGCTTCTGGATATAAACCTCTGTCTTATACTAATTGAGTGCCACTAGATTTTTTCTCTCTAGAGAACCCAGCCTAACAACCTGTGAAGCAAGATATCCCAGCCCAGTACTACACTGGTGAAGGAATTAAGGTCCAGAGAGGTGTAGTGACTTGACGAAGCTTCCCATTTGAAGTTCTTCTGACAAGCTCTCTTCTTCTAAGAGGTCTTTGACAGTTGAGGGCAATGACTCCCCTCAGAGCTCCATCATGGTGCTATTTATATTTTCCCAAAGTGTGTCCTCTGCCTCCTTTCCTGGGTGCATGGTGGGATTACTCTGTCTCCTGATTATGCTGGCTGTCGTCTCTCTGGAAACACGCTCAGATGCCTGCCCTGTGTACAGGGCTTGGGTCTCTGTCATGGACAAGTAAGAAGAGCCAGTGGGGTGGATTAGAGAAGGTGCTCTAATTT